>SJYC01101356.1:0-133858 GCA_006408675.1 Madoqua kirkii
CCTCCTCCTGTACCTGCCTGCACCTCTGTGCGGGTCTCCCTGCTCAGCCCCTCTGAGCGCACCTCAGCTACTGCGCTGACAAGATCCTGTGATAGCACTCCCTGGGAGGATGGGCTAAGGGCTCCTGGGCCTCATCTCTTGGCTACTCCGCAACGTTGCTGCAAACATCCCCATTTAATAAAGGGCAGTCATGCCTCAGAGAGGTTGAGTGATTTGCCCAAAGTCACTCAGCTCAAGAGTGGCATAGACTGGAATCCAGGTCCATATTTTTAACCAGTTTTATCTTTCCATCACCAGTCTTATGGCTCACTGCCTTCCATTTTGTTTTACCCTGTATTTTGAATGTTTGCAAATTAAGCAGCTCTCCAGACTCTGCCAGGTGAGCTGATCTCCCCCTTAGCCCTGTAGTGACAGGTCAGTCAGCCTGAGTCCCTGCAAGACAGTTCCATTAAAGTTCTAACTGCACCCTCTACCGTTGCCCCTCTTGCCACTCAGCTTCGACCTGGAAATAGCGCCTCCCAAGACTCCAAAAGTGGAGCAGGAGGAACCCATCTCCCCAGGGAGCACTCTGCCTGAGGTCAAGCTGCGGAGGTCCAAGAAGAGAGCCAAGAGGAGCAGTGTGGTGTTTGCAGAGAGAAGCCATCAGCAGAGTCGGACCTGAAGCGGGTGAGTGGCCAGGGCAGGGTCCTCTCTGATACCACAGGCAGAGCTCCACGGCATGTCTGGCACAGTGCTGGGGGCTCCGAGATGTGGCTTGCTCAAGTCTCACAGTTGGGTGGGGTTACAGATGAGGCATCTGAGGGGCAGGGAGGTGAAGTGCTGATTGGCGCCCCAGCAGCTTGGATGTGATGGAATGGAATTTGACCCGGGCTGTCACTGTGTCCTTTCTACCATCGCACAGAACTCTGCAAGGCTGGGGAGTATACTCCTGGCCCACCACGGTGTGGGAGAGTCACCCTCCCAGGCTGGCCCAGGTATTTCTATCTCTCAGCCCTCTGCCCCCAACCACAGGGCCAGTCTAACCAGTGATGTTTCTCCTAAGCTCCTCCCGTGGACCCAGAGCCCAGCTGAGCATGTAGAGCTGAAATTCTCACTGCCCTGACTTGGAGAGTTTTTGTCTTATAAACTAATAACTATTTAATGTGAGACTTAGTGCCAGACAGCCCTGAGTTCAACCCCAACTTTCCCCCAAGAGAGAGGTTTGTTGAAAGCATTCTGGGAGCCTGGAATAGGAAGAGGGATTTAGCATCCTGGTAAGGGAGGGCTGCCAGACGAAAGGGCAAGGGACCAGCTGAGATCCCTTCCAGTGATAAAAGAATCCCCTGCAAACTTCCCAGTAGGCCTCAGAGACTATTCTTGCCAGGGGGAGAAGGCTGGAAGTAAGACAGCGTTTCCCAGTTCCAGGGGGTGTCACTCACACAGAGGCTAGATGAATGCCACCACCACAGTCGCATAGCATGTACAGTATGTGACTGTGTACACCACCACAGTTGTAAACATGCAACCTATGGCATAGATTGACATAGAGTGACGCAAAACAGGACAGAGGGACTTCAGGCTGAGGCTACAGGAGCCATGCCACTCCCTGAACACTGATTTTTCAGTGCCCGGAGCTGCCTCACGCTTAGCCTCTGTGGTGTGTGCGTGTGTGTGTGTGCGCGTGCATGTGTGTGTGTGTGTGCATGATGTATTCGTCCAGCTTTCCAGAAAGCACGAGTTCATGAGTGACACCAATCTTTCGGAGCATGTGGCCGTTGCCCCCAGGGCGTCCATCCTCTCCCAGATGAGCTTTGCCAGTCAGTCCATGCCGACCATCCCAGGTATGTGCCTCCACCACCAGCACAGGGATATAGAGGTGCCGGGGTGAGGATGGGTGGGAGCCGCAACTACAGAGCAAAGAGAGCTAAGCACTCCGGAGGAGGCGTCCCTGCTCATGGTACACCGTGGGTGAAGCCATTCCAACAGGCTCTGCCCAGGGCTGGGGGCAGCAGGGAGAGGCCAGCCATCACTCTGGACCTCAGGATTCAGTGAGACTCCAGATGTCACACCAGGTGGGCCTGGGTTCTCAGATAGCCAGGCCCTTCCAGGGACCAGAAGTCTGCCCCTGGTTAGTCTCTCAGTCCAGTGTTTCCTTTTGGAGCCTGGAAGACTATTTCCAGAACTTACAAAAACTGCCATCACATCTTACAGTTGCAGAGTGTCCGATGCACAGATGCTTGTTTTTCCCATCACTCATTCGCCATCTGATTAGGACATGAGCAGCATATAGAAGGCCTTTGCTGACTCACAGATGGGGACCCGGGGCCCTAACTGGGATGCGGCTGAGAGTGCTCTATCTGGCACGTGGCGAGTCTCAAGTGTCAGCCGCTCTGTGCCAGGCTCCATGCCAAATACTCCTCCTTTGTTGTTTCATTTCAGCCAAGGGTCCCCAAGCCCCAAGCAGTCTGCAGCCTGTTACAAACAGGCCGCAAGTGAGAGGTCAGCGGCAGGCAAGCCAGCAAAGCTTCATCTGCCGCCTCTCATTAGTCGTGTTACTACCTGAACAATTCCCCCGAACACTCCATGCAAAAAGTGTCTCCCGTGAAACTGGTGTCTTGTGCCAAAAAGGCTGGGGAGCGCTGCTTTAAGCCTCCTCTCAAACCTGTGACAGAGACCGTGTGATTAGCCCCACAGTATGGATGAAGACACTGAGGCTTGGAGAATGCCAGCTCCTGCGTAGTGGCGGCCCAGAAACGGTGCCCACACCAGTGCCCAGCCCCTGGGCAGCATGCCCCCGCAGTCGTTTCACTCTCGCCCCCTCAGCAGGCCTGCAACTCCCTTGAGCTCTGTGCTCTGACCCCCACGTTCCCAAGGCCAAAGCCCAGGATCAGAGCAGCCTTTGTGACCCCAAGCTGAGGAGCCCTAACCGCCGTATGACACCTTGATCGGAGAGGCTCTCCCCCAGGGAGCTCTGCGATCTCGGCGTAGAAGACAGGCGTGCACCTATACCGTCTCCCTGACATGGGCAAAAGGCCCTGCTCGTGAAGAAGTGAGGGTCCCAGTGACTCCCCCCTCCCAGCCCTGGCCCCCTGTTTCCAGCCCAGAAGCCCTTGGATGAGGCCCTGATGGAACCAGGGTGCAGGCCCTTGTCTGCGGGGTCAGGCAGGGCTCCATGCAGCAGACGGACGGCTCCAGCGGCTCCCCCTGCCCCGTGGCCAGCTCCCCCGGGACGCTGTCTCTGCCCTCCTTGGCTGCCATCCGCCCTGATCGCGCTCCCTGCGCCCACCCCTCATGGCGGCTCTTGGCTCCCCTGCAGCCCTCACGCTCTCGGTGGTCGGCGTGCCTGGGACAGACGAGGCCAACGCATCCCCCCGCCTCAGCCAGACCTTCCTCCAGCTGTCAGACGGGGACAAGAAGACGCTCAAGAGGAAGAAAGTGAACCAGTTCTTCAAGACAATGGTGAGCCCCGGATTGTGGGAGGAAGGCGGGGTGCGGGAGGAGGAAAGAAGGAGGGCTACGTGGACAGAGGAGAAGACAGGGCCCTGCGTGGGGTGCCTGTGCGTGTGCTACACCCCAGGGGCCCCTCCAGGGAAGGGGCAGGGACCCCAGGGTGGGGACAGAGACCAGACAGGCCCAGAGTGCAGTTCTCCTTGTGGACTCCAGGGGGAGCCCCTGAGCAGGGTGGGCCCCACCAGACCGCACGAATGTGTTCAGACGCGGTGCTGGGCTCCTGGGAACTCAGGACCTGGAACTGTCCTTTGCCTGAGTTATCCTTTGTTGCTCCGGTCAGAGCCAAGGCAGCCAGCTGTCCTGGGCAGCTAAGAGTGCTTTTTCACTCTTTTGGAAGAACTTTCCTATTCAACTTACATTGCAGAATCCTACTATTTAAAAGTTAGTTTCCAAACCCTGACTTTCAAGTCTCGTCTCCCATTGATGCGTGTCAGTCTGCTCCAGATGCAGGAAGGCACCCCAGCAGTTTGATCCTCAGGATCCATTAAAGCCAGACTCGTGGCTGTAATAATTGCACGTCCCCTATGAGTGTACATTGAGCAGGCCCCAGGCTAGACCCTTTCCAAACATTTAACCTTCCTCTGTCCCTTTGAGGGTCTCATCAGGCTCACAAAGTTGGGGAAGCAACCGCCCAAGTTCACGTGGTCCCAGAACCAGCAAAGCATGTGCTCTCACCACTGCAGGGCCCAGCCTTTCTGTCATGTCAGCCAGGGTCACAACCACTCAGGCCCAATGGGCTCTGGCAGGGGTCCTTCTGAGGGAGATGGAGAGCCCTGCTTCGGGGCTCATGGGAACCCTGTCTCAGGCTGAGTCTGTTTATCCTCATCTCCCATGCAGCTGGCTGGCAAACCTACAGAAGAAGGCAAGCCGACCTCTGACCCCATGTCCACCGACCTGTGAGATGCTGCTGACCACGGCTGTGCCTGGGGAGACAGGGATGGGGGTCTCTAGAATCGGAGACAGGCGGTGGGACATTGATGCCTCAAAGACTGGGGAGCCCATCCATCAGTGGCCTGCACTCAGAGAGAGAAAGGGCTGCTCCAGGCCCCGCTGTCAGTGGTGACAGACACAGCGTCACCAGGGCCATGCACCCAGGTGCCGGGTGACGGTGCCCCATTTGGATTCTTAGCCACACAAGGAACCACCAGGGATGCCTTCTTCCAGAATGTCTCCCCATCATCCTGGGCACGTGTTTTTACAGCCCAGTTTATTAGATATAAGGAGTTATATTTGTGTGTGTGTGTGTTTCATTTTCTTAGTCCTAGCACTTAACAGAACAGCTCTTAAATATTCTTTTATTTTATTTTTGGCTAAGTTTTGTACTTTACATTTTTAATACAACCAGTCTGTTTTCTAGCTGACCATCTCCAAAGTGTTTCTGTTTCTTACTGACAATAAAAATGATTCGGTGACTCAAGCAAGCCTCAGTACATAGATCCATCAGCTGAACACCTCAGGCCCAGGACTGGGCTGGGAGCACCTGGGGATGCTTAGGAGACTGGCAGGCCCAAGGCCTCCAGAATGTTATGAAACCTGGCTCTCAGCCATCCCAGTGAAAATCTGCCTACCTTGCTCATACCACCCCCAGGAATCTTCTCCAAGAATTCAGTTCATTTAAATATTATTTAATTTTTGGTTAATTGTTTCATACTTTACGTTATTACCTAGATGGAGAAACCAAGGCACAGAGACATGATGTGCGCTAAGACCACACACTTGGTACATGGAATAGCAGGGATCAAACCCGTATCTGGGGACTTCCTGGTGGTCCAGTGGTTGAGAGTCTGCCTTCCAATGCAGGGGACGCAGATTCAATCCCTGGTTGGGGAACTAAGATCCCACGTGCCATGGGGCAGCTAAGCCCACATGATGCAAATTACTCAGCCTGGGTCCCTCAACTAGAGAGACGGCCATGCACCGCAACAGAAGATCCTGCACACTGCAGCCAGGCCCCAACACTGCCGAAGATACACGGACGAATGAATGGACAGGCCAGCAGCTGGGCTGGAAGCTAGCTTCACCCTGGTGCTGCATCTTGGACGCCTGCACGCCTAGGCCAGCTGTCGCCTATGTCCACCCCAGTGCTTCCTGGCAGCCACTGCCTCCCCTCTCCAAGCCCCACCCTGTTGCCTGGTTCAGCTTCTACTCTCTGCTCAACGAGGCCTCCAGCGAGTTCTGTCCTCATGGTAATGAGGGGTCAGGCTGCACCGTGAGCGCCCTGAGGTGAGGAGACAGCGCCCGGAGGTTTGCAATCGGCTGGATTCACTTTGCAAAGGGGCAGGGGAGTGCACGTGAGCAGAGGAGGCTCCCTGAGGAGCTGGGCAGCCTGAGCATCTTCATGGCTTCACAACCTACGAGCGGCAGGTGGAGAAACTTAGACACTGTGTAGAGGAAGCCCCTTGGAGCACTGAGACCCAGAATGAGAGACATTTCAGGGTGTGATAACTAGGGTTTCCAGGGAGACAAGGACCAGCCCCAAAGCCAGTTTTTCACAGGATTTTGCCAGAGGCGGACTCAGGAAAGAAAAGTAGGTCAGGTGAGAGACAGAGGAATTGGTAGTAAAGTATCCGTCCCCTGTGACAGGCAGGGCAGGGAGGTCAGGACAGAGTGCAGGAGAGGCAAGAGCTGGTACCACACCAAACCCACAGAGCAGATACCATGGAGAAGACTTCTATAAAATATTAGTCTGCTAGTCACTAAGCAGTTCATAGTAAATAACCCTTATAATAATCAGCTGTTAACCCAAACTCTTATAATAATAAGTACAATTAACCATACTGTTTTTCTTAGACTTAACTTTGAATGACTTTAATGGGAAAATTCTTAAGATATTTGGGTTTGGTTATTTTTTACTATTTATAAAATTGGGGGGAAAGGAAGAGATTTTATGAAAAATATGTCCCAGTGGCAGACTCCCCAAATTCATACAGAGTTTAAAAAGTTTAATATTAAACACAAATAACATATTTGGTGTTACATGTAATTAAAAAATCTAATCTAAAATTTACACCAAGGTAAAATTATACCAAATATTTGGGAAAGCGTTAGATTTTCTTGAACAGGTGTTGCCTAGTTTTGTTAAGTGACCACATTTACACTTGAGTAGGTGTGGTTTCCAGGAGTCTTAGGATCTGCCTTCAGAGTGGGCAGATTTGTCCAGCTGGACCCTGAGTAAGCATACTGACCCTGATCCTGACCGTGGAACAAACAGATGAGAGCCGGTGATCCCTGGGCCAGCCACACAGGCATCAACTGATTTCTTTCTTTTTTTTCAGTTATTTTTCACTGTGCTGGGTCTTCATTGCTGCAAGCAGGTTTTCTCTAGTTGTGGCAGGAGGGAGCTACCCTGTAGGCGGCGGCATCTCTTGCTTTGGATGGACGCTAGGGCATGCTAGGAAATGGACCATGAAATGCACGCCAGGGCAGGCGGGCTCAGCAGCTGTGGCTCACGGGCTTAGCTGCCTCACAACATGTGGCATCTTCCTGGACCAGCGATCAAACCCGCGTCCCCTGCATTGGCAGACTGATTCTTGATCTCTAAAATAAATTCATTAAGTTTAAAAAAAGAAATGTGAGAGCTATTTCTGATTCACGGGGACACGTGGGAGAGTCAGTGCTGTGGCAGTGAGCCCCAGTAAAGATGAGCACTCACAGCCCGTTCTCCACGTCAAAAGCATGACGTGCTCGGCCCAAAGCTCTGGAGAAAGCTCCATCCCCTCCCTCTAGAGGCTGTGGGCCCCGCAGGGAAGTCAGGCGGCACACTGGGCACCACAGCAAAGCGTGCCAGGCGCGAGGGCCCAGCAGTGGAGGCCGTCTTCCCAGCGGGGTGAGAGTGAGGCAGATCGGTCCACATGGAGAGCAGGAAAGGTGGGCACCTGCTGGCAGTCACGTGACAGCCACATGCCGCAACCCGCGGCGGGAGCGCAGAGAGGAGGTGGGGATTCGGGGCTGTGGGACAGGAGAGCTCAGCCCGGTGTGGGCTGGGTCTGGAATGCCACGCTGGGCAGCTGATATTTTGAGAGGCAATACGCTTGAGTACCTACTATGTGCCAGGCACTGCTCTTGGCGATCTGCACTTAGTAATTGTTGGACTCTCAAAACCCCCCTCTGATGTATAGACTATATCAGTCTCAATTTAAGTTAAGGAAGCAGGCCCAGAGAGGCACAAGGACTTGCCCTGGGTCACCCAGCTTGGAAATGGCAGAGCGGAGACCTTATGTTTTGGGATCCAAGGAGCAGGCTGTCGACTGGCATGATTCCAAAGGATAGTAGGCAGGCCATGACCTGATCCCCAGCCCACTGGCTCCCTAACCTGGGTGTGCACTGGGGCTCCCTAAGAGGGCTATGCCCAGCACCACTTGGGCCTCACAAGTCAGAGTCTCTGGGGCACAGGCCTGGAAAGACTGCATTTTAATAAGCTACATAGGTGGGACCCATAGACGAGACCTGCTCAGCAGGACCTTGAAAACTACACGGCTTTGCCCCCCATCTGCTAGATGGAGAAACAGACCTAGAGCAGCCAGCAGAGCCGCTGCCCACCTGGTGTCCTTCCCCCAGAGATGGAGGGAGGGGACTCCTTGTTGAGAAGACTGTTTCCAGGTGGAGCGCAAAGGCCACTGGTGATACAAGATGGCATGTTCAGTGGATACGGCCACAGCTTCCCATGCCTTTATACTAGCTTCCTGCTGCTGGTGTAACAAATGGTCACAAGCTTGGTGGCTTAAAACAACACAAACTTGTCTACTACTGTTCTTGAGGTCAGAAATCCTAAACCAGTCTTAGGGTCAAAATCAAAATAAGAGTTCGGCTTCCCTGGTGACTCAGAAGGCAAGGACTCTGCCTGCAAGGCAGGAGACCCAGGTTCCATCCCTGGGTCAGGAAGATCCCCTGGAGAAGGGCATGGCTACCCACTCCAGTATTCTTGCCTGGAGAATCCCATGGACAGAGGAGCCTGGTGGGCTACAGTTCATGCGGTCCATACGACTAAGCGACTCACACACACACACACCAGATGATAGTTCCTTGTGGAGTTTCCCCTGGCTGTTTCTTTGTCTCTTCCAGCTTCTAAAGGTGGCAAGCATTCTTTCTGCATTCCCCGGCTTGTGGCCAGATGGTTCCAACCTCTGATTCCACTGGTACGTCTCCTCCTCTGTGATTAAATCTACCCCTGTCTCCCTCTTAGAAGAACACTTCTGATTACACTGAGCCCACCTGGACCATCCAGGACAATCAGTCTCTCTGGTCCTCACTTAATCCCTTCTGTAAAGTTCCTTTTATCTTGGAAGAACTCACAGATTCTGGGGACTTGGAAATCATTATTGGGGAAGGGTCATAATTCTGCCTGTAACACACATGATGAGAAAAATCACTACCTTTTCAATTCTCTTCAACACTTTTGCCTTCTCCAAGGAGGGCTGCTGTGTTTCATCACCTCTCCAAGACCTGCTGATCTCACATCCTAGCAAAGAGTGAGCAAGCTCAGGCTGGTACTACCTCAGTTTCATCATCTATAAAATGGGGATAATTATAGCACACCCCCCAAAAAAACAAAATTGTGATGAGGACTGGATGAGATAACAAGGTAAGGATTCAGGCTGTGCCCAGCATGATGGGAGCTGTAAAAATGCCAATTCTCCCTATTTTATTTATGGCAAGTGATACTGATTTCTGATGAACCATTCCCATAAATCATATGGAACCTCTCTTTAAACTTATTTAGCTAAAAAAAAAAAAAAGAAATGTGAGAGCTGATTTAAAAATTATAAGTAATTGAAACTGAAGACACTGCATAGAGATGGGAAAATCAGGAGGTTGTAAGCCTCCGCACTGTGTGACTCCGACAATGTCCTGCACACACACCCAGAACTACTGCTGTGGAGACAGTTGGTTAGTGTCTTCTAATAAGTGAAAGAATGAACTAGGATTGCCAAGCATCCCTTGAGAGGCATTTCCTATATTATCTCATTCAGTTCTTGCAACAGCCCTTTGAGGGAGGTAACCCTGGTTATGCTCATTTTTTGTACAAACAAACAAAGACTCAAACATTAAACCACAACAAGGCACTCAGAGAATATAACTGGAGGAGTCAAATCTGAATCCAGATCAGTCCAACTGCCCCCTCACCCCTACCCCAGGCTGCCTTCTAAGGCATTCTGCCCCATTGCCACCCCAGTTCTCACTAGTTCTTTCACAGTAGATTTAAAGTGTTTTTTTTTCCCCAGAGTCGGGGGCATGTTTCCTCCTGGAAGCTGTGGCTGGTCCTGTGAACCCTTTTCTTTATTTAAAGGGCTCAGAAAACCCTGGGCCATTGACCCAACAGGTCACCTGGTCTCTGCACTTGGCTCCCTACTTTTAAATAGATGGCCACCAGAGGGCGGTGTTGGCCCATGTTTCCTCCAGCCTCACTCTCACCAGAACCAGAGCTGCAGAGAGGGGACCAGCATGGGGTCAGACTTGGAGTCAGACTCCCACTTGGAGTCAGAAGCTCCTACTCGGGGCAGAGATGCCAGCAGTGGGAAACCCCAAAGTGCACTGAGACACAGCGCTGGTGAACTGCTGCGGGACAGGACAGGAGGCCCAGAGAAAGCAGCTCATTGCCCTGGCGGAAAACTGATCTCCTGTCCCCATTTACAGTTAAGGAAATTTAGTACAGAGTTTAGATTGGAAGCCCATCCCCATCCTGACCAATCCTTACCGTGTCAGGCTCCCAGAAACCCTGGAACTCAGGAACTGTTGTGTTTTATGTGCAGAAAGGACCAGAGCCCTGTCCGCCAAGCCTGTGAAAGAGAAATCTAGAGGAGGTAGGGAAGTCCACAGGCTGAGGGCCCTGTAGTCCCAGCTGCTGCTGGACCATGGGCCTCTTCCCCTCACCCGCAGGCTCCCAAGCACCTGCCAAGCGCTCACATTCAACGAGCAAGTGCTACATATGGGGCACGCATCCTCGGAACAACACTGGGGGAGAGTTGCCTTTCCCCATTTTACAGACCAGGACTCTGAAGCCCAGAACAATTGGCTGCTCTCTGAGATATTACCATGCCTAAGGAGTGGCGTCAGGATTGAGACCCAGAAATCTGGCTCCAGAGCCTGAGCTTCCTGCTCCCTGGGAGGCCCTGTGCTGCAGGTTCAGACCCCCCTGCCTCCTGGGCCTCCAGTTATTCACCCCCCTTGGCCTGTTTCCTCACGTTCCTCTGCCCCCTGAAGGTCAAGGCCAGAGGTGGTGTTGCGGTGGTGGGGCCTGTCCATGGCCGCACTTTCTGCTGGCTCTGGGCCCGTGTGGGCTCCCGGCCTCCAGAACACATGGCTGACGGCTGGGTGCGTGCTCCAGAAGGGACGAGATCTTCCCCCTCCCACGGCCCTGCTCTCAGTGTCGAGGTTTGCCCAAGGGGAGAGCCGGTGGGAAGACCCTGACTGGAGAGGGCAGACCCGGCTCAGCCTGGCTGTCAGGGTTTCCCTCTGCTCCCAGGGGCATGCATCACCGTCCCCCTCAGCGCAGTGCCGCCGAGTCCTGGGCAGATAAATGCGCGCGCGCACACACACACACACACACATATCACATTGTTTTTCATGCAAGATCCACATGAGGCAGGTTCTATGTGCAACTTATCTATGTGTAATAGATAAGCAACCTGAGGCCTTGGGAGATCAAGAAACGTAGTCAAGATCACCCAGTTAACAAACAGCAAGTCAGGGATTTGAAACTAGCTCCACCCAACTCGAGTCCATGTTTTTCATGTCCTATTGCCTTGTCCCAAATATCTCAGTCTGGGGTTCAGAATACATGGCCTCCCTCTGGGTATGTAATATGCAAATATGTCACAATATGCAAACTGCAGCGCCTCGTCCCTGGATGGTTCAGGCCCTGCCTGTCCAACTTTATACTATTTTCCCTGAAGCAGGGCTGCAGGAGAAGGAAATGGCAACCCACTCCAGTGTTCTTGCCTGGAGAACCCCAGGGACAGGGGAGCCTGGTGGGCTGCCGTCTACGGGGTCGCACAGAGTCGGACACGACTGAAGCGACCTAGCAGCAGCAGCAGGGCTGCCGTATCTTCTCAGGCTTGGATTTCCGCCTCTGGGAAAACTCAAAAAGCCTAAAATAATTTCATCTTCAAAAGGACCATTGTTTATAGAGACGCTTGACTCTTTACCCAGAAGCCCTGGGATGGGTTGATGGGGGCTTCCCAGATGTAGCCCCCAAACCCCCCGGGGTCCTACAGGCAGCTCCTGTTTCCCACTGAGGGCTGAGGCAGTGCTTGTGCAGTCAGGCGTGAGGACTCTGGGGCTGGGCTGAGCGCCCCGGGCACCCCATAGGAAGGTACGGAAGGGCGGAGAGGCTGAGCTCCTTGGCTGCTGGACACCTGGGCCGTCGCCTCTGTGTGGGGAAGCCTTGTGACCTGCCCATCTTTCTCTGATTTCCTGGGAAAGGAACTGGGGTGCAGGTGTGAGGGGAGGCTCAAGTGAGTATCCCTCAAAAACACTTCTAAGGAAGGAGACCCAGCAACAGGCAAAGGGTGGACTAAGGTGTTGGGAGACAGGGTCCAAATCCAGCTCAACTGTGAGCATGTCACGTGCCTCGGGGTCCCTCTGACCATCAGCTGCCGGCAGCAGGATCTGGCTATAGAGTTGGTATCTCCACCAAGTATCCCACCCTTCATTGCTTCACCCTAAATCCCCACAGGCCACACCATCCCCCAGCCCACTCACTGCTGAGAAAACAACTCAAAAGGTAGCAAACTCGGTGATGAACTGTACGTATCAAGTGTATATTGACTTTTTATATAATAAGTAAAATTTAGGGCATCTCTTTCCACCATGTGAAATGGCTTACATTGATCACGTCATAGAATGCTCACAGCAGCCACATAAACGCGTGGCATTACTCCCATTTTTACCTGAAAAAAACAGGCCGAGGAAAGTTAATTCACGTGTCAAGGCTGCACACCTATTCAGTGGCGAGGCTGGATTTGAACCCGGATCCTTCTGGGCTCAGAGCCCATACTGCCTGCACAGCTATTCAGTGGTGAGGCTGGATTTGAACCCAGGCCCTTCTGGGCTCAGCACCGGTGGCGGCACAGCTATTCTCTAGTGCCTATGCTGGCCTTTTATATTTAACCTCCAAAGCAAATCACCTGTGTGCTTGCCTTTCTCTAATCATGTAAGTTAGGAACTATAGAAAGCAACAACAAAATAACATCTAATTCCCTATCTTGAAATAATAGTCGACAGATTGATGTTTATCTTTACACAGTTCATGTACATGTATAATATGTATTTTTGCCAAAAAAATCATGCTATTTTGCAGCCTGTTTTACCCATTATTAGAATGTGATAGTTTTCCATATCATTAAATAAAATCTATTTTTCATAGCTGCATATTATTTCATCATTCAGAAAATACTGTTTTTTAAAAAACCAACCTATGGTTGGACTTTCAGGTTGGTTACAGTTTGTTATAACTATAAATAATGCCGTGGTGGTAATTCTTGCTCTGCTTGATTCTGCAGGATGAATGATCAGAAGTGACATCGCCAGGCTCATTGTCAGGCTTTGGGTCTGTGTTAGTGGGCTCCAATGTGACTGTCCTTTAAAAACTCAGGGCCCTGCCCTCAGCAAGCCTGGTAGATAAACTCTAAACAAAATTGCGGCCTCCTGTCTTTGCTCTTCAGAAAGAAAGGACAAAGGCACTGCTCCCAAGCCTCACCTGGGCAATCTGGCCCTTTCTGACCCACACCTCACTCAAGGTGGGGACAAGTGGTTCCTCGGGCCCTGAAGGAGCTCTCCCACTCAGGCACCCAAATCATTCTCTGGGCAGAAAGTGTCGATAATGAGATTCATTCGATGTAATTTAGGTCTTCCGAGTGAACCCAATGTGGAGGAGAGCAGAGACACAGGTAGGGAGGATCCTCGGGCTGGGTCAGAAAGCAGCCTTCTATGGACTTCCCTGGGGATCCAGGACATAAGAAGCCACCGATTAAGGCGAGGGACTCGGGTTCGGTCCCTGGCCCAGAGAGACCCCATGTGCTGCGGGTGCCTGAGCCACGGAGCTCTGCAACCAGAGCGGCCCCTCATCACAGCTGGAGAGAGCGCAGGGCAGCAGCGAAGACCCACACTGCCAGAAAAGAAAGAAAGAAAGAAAGAAAGAAAGTAAGCAGCTTTCTCTTAGGCCTTGGAGACAGATGGGGTCTGGAGGAAGAGAGAGGAAGTTGAAAGAGTCTCGAGAAGGAAGCAGAGGCAGGAGGGCCGGAGGGAGGTGGTGACCAGAGAGACTGACCTGAGCTTTTCTCCCATTTCTGACCCCAGAGAGAAGCCTCCAGATGCTGCTGGAACCTGCTCAGGGACAGCTCCTTGTGCTCTGAGAAGGGGGACCCACTCACTCCACGAGCTGAGGGCCTGCCCCGGGATGAAGGGGCAGCTGAGACAAGTCACCTTCAAGCACCGGATGGAGAACGAGGCCCAGGGAGGTGGACGGACTGACTGCGAGGCACAGAGGAACCGGTGTGGACGGGGCCCCTGCTTCTGGAGCCTGAGGCGGAGCAGGCTAGGGAAGAACGGCCCAAAGAGGGCTCTCCTGGCCTCAGCCCCTGGGTCCTGGGGACTCTGCAAGCCGAAACTCGAAAGGACTTGGATCAGATAAGGAGCCAGAGCCTGCCTTGTCCCTGCAGCCAGAAAGAAACCAGGAGAATACAAGTTCTCTCTCACTTTCTCCTGCAGTCCCATTCATATCCTCTTCATTTTGTTGTTATTTTTATGAGCCTTGCTGCTGCTCTGGGAGAATCCCCAGGTCTTTCTGTATGTGTGTGTCTGTGTGTGCGTGTGTGTCTGTGTGTGTGTGTGTGTGTGGGCGCGCAAGGAGGTCACCCATAATTGACTGCCCTTTTTGAACCTGGCCAGAGGCTCTTCTGATTCTCCAGGACCAGCTTCTCTCCTGGAAACCCCAGAAAACATTCACTTCAAAAGACCTCAAACTGTGGCTTCTGATGTGTCTCAGTCTGGGTGAGGGGTCAGCATGTGAAGAAGAGGGAGACGGAGGGGAAGGGGAAGAGACACACAGATGATGTGAGATAGACAGACAGACACGGACAGCAAAAAGAAGCAGGGGAGAAGCAGAGATGGTGAGGACTTGACCGGGAGGAGACGGAGGTAGAAAGACCTGGAAACAAGCTCAGAGAGACAGAGAGGGACTGCCAGGGAGGGAAACGCTGACAGCTCCATGCCAGAGAGAAGGGAAGGAACAAGAGAGATTTGTGGAGAGGACGGCAGGAGAGCGGGAGGGCAGACAGTTCAGAAGGAGAGGAAGGGGAGAGGGCGGCAGAGAGACAGACATGAGGAGGGGCAGGGGCAGGGGCTGAGGAGACAGAGAACACGGCAGCAGAAGGAAGGCAAGAGAGGGAAGAAGCAGAGGGGCGCCCGTGTCCTCTAGCAGCCGGGAAGCCGGCCGAGCGTGTCTGCCGTGGCCGTGGCCGCGGGAAGGGCCCTCGGGCGACCCGGGGGAGGAGGGAGGGCGGGCCGGCGGCGACGCCCCAGGGTGGGGCCGGCCGGTATAAGCTCGGCCTGCTCGCACCTGGCAGGGCCAGCTCCCGGCAGGTGGCGGCGGCCAGCCCGGCCCAGCATGAGCTCCTTCGACCTCCCGGCGCCCTCCCCGCCCCGCTGCAGCCCCCAGTTCCCCAGCCTCGGCCAGGAGCCCCCCGAGATGAACCTTTACTACGAGAACTTCTTCCACCCCCAGGGCGCGCCCAGCCCACAGCGGCCCCCCTCCTTCGAGGGTGGCGGGGAGTACGGGGCCGCCGCCAACCCCTACCTCTGGCTCAACGGGCCGGCCGTGACCCCGCCACCCTACCTGCCAGGCGGCAGCCCCTAAGAGACAGCGGCCAGCCCGGCCCAGCATGAGCTCCTTCGACCTCCCGGCGCCCTCCCCGCCCCGCTGCAGCCCCCAGTTCCCCAGCCTCGGCCAGGAGCCCCCCGAGATGAACCTTTACTACGAGAACTTCTTCCACCCCCAGGGCGCGCCCAGCCCACAGCGGCCCCCCTCCTTCGAGGGTGGCGGGGAGTACGGGGCCGCCGCCAACCCCTACCTCTGGCTCAACGGGCCGGCCGTGACCCCGCCACCCTACCTGCCAGGCGGCAGCCCCTTCCTGCCCCAGGCCTACGGCGTGCAGAGGCAGCTGCTGCCCACCGGCGTGCCCGCGCTGGGGGCCAGCGACCTGGGCTGGCTGCCGCTCCCCTCGCAGGAGGAGCTGATGAAGCTGGTGCGGCCGCCCTACTCCTACTCGGCGCTCATCGCCATGGCCATCCACGGGGCGCCCGACAAGCGCCTCACCCTCAGCCAGATCTACCAGTACGTGGCCGACAACTTCCCCTTCTACAACAAGAGCAAGGCCGGCTGGCAGAACTCCATCCGCCACAACCTGTCTCTCAACGACTGCTTCAAGAAGGTGCCTCGCGACGAGGACGACCCGGGTAAGGGGCCGTGGGCGCGGGATCATCCCCGAGCAAGGCTCAGTCCTCCCGGCACCCCCTTCTAGGCAGCCCTGAGGGGTCTGCCGCACCCCGAGGCCACGGGTGGAGGGGCGGTGGGCAGCAGGAGTCCGCTGGAAAGGCGGGCAGCAGGCAGATGTGCCGCTGGCCTCTGAGTGACCTCTGAGCCTCGGGTTTCCCATCGGAAAACCAGGACCAGGGTAGCAGTCGCTCTGCCAGGCTTGCGGGCAGTGGGCTCGTGAGATGATGCCCTCGAGGTGTCTGGTGCTGACAGAGCTGCGTGGCCTGCAGTGGCTGTGACCGTAGAGTCAGGCCCAGGCGTCCCGCGCGGAGGCTCCTGCGGGGCGGGCGCGGGAACTGCTGGGCCTTCGCGAAGCTACGTGCGCTCCAGGCCCCGGGGAGGGACCAGACCGGGAGGGACCAGATGGCGTGGGTCAGCCACTCGGCGCACCCTGCGCCGCCGCCTCCTCCACTCAAGCCCTGCGGGGCAGCTCTTACTGCACTCAGTCCATCAGCTGAGGAAAATAGCAGCCAGAATGCAGCCCTGCCTAGGGTGACACAGAAAGATGCGACCGCGAGGCAGCAAGCGTCTGAGCGGAGGCCCCGCTTGCCAGGGCGCGAGCTGTTCCTTTATGACGAGCAGCGTCTAAAACTTAGAGGCGTGTGTGTGCTTAAGTCACTCCTTCGTGCCAGACGTTTTACGACCCCGGGGACTGTAGCCCACCAGGCTCCCCTGTCCATGGCATTCTCCTGCCAAGAATGCTGGCATGGGTTGCCTTCTCCTGGTGACCTTCCTTCTCCAGGGGACCTTCTCAACTAAGGGATCAAGTGCAGGTCTCTGGCATCACAGATGGATTCTTCACTGTCTGAGCCACCAGGGCAGCCCATAGATGCACAGAGAGTAATACAATGAATACTCGATCCGTTCCCAGAATTAAAGTGCACTCTCTCTCAGCACACCTCTCAGAAGAGTCCCACTCCCACCCACCCGGAGGGTCGTGAGAGCAGGACTGTTGGTCCTACAGAGGAACGCGAGCGTTCTCCCTTCAGCTAAGAGATGTGGCAGGCAGGGCTCAGACTGTCCCTCCCAGGCACAAAGCCGCTTTCACACGTCTAGCATTAGCCCTCTCTCTCTCAGCCAGCCTGAGGAAGAAGGGGCAGGCCCAGGGGGCCCACTTCTCAGACTAGGAAACCCAGGCCCACCCCAGGTCCCCAGTCCGAAGCTGGGAGTCAAGTTCAGCCTCAGAGTTCATGCTCAGGACCTTCAGAAAGCCCTCTGTTTCTCCCTGAGTTCTCCTTCCCATCAGCAATGGAAGAAGCCCCTCCCTTGCCTTGGCCCCAGTACTCGAACCTCTTGGAGAGCCCAGTGAACTCCTTCACAGCTCAGGCCTCACTCTGCACTCCAAGAGTGCCAAGGTGTGAGGTGGAGGCTTGAGTTAAGATCCATGTGGTGTGATGCATGGTGAGTATGTGGCATTTCTCTTTTCTTCTCTGCCTTTCTGCATCTGTTACCTTTGGTTTTAGCTTATGACAAACAAGGAGGAACAGAAGCAAAGTATTGGCTCCATCTCTGTACTTACCCTCTCCCACTTTCGTGCCAGGCAAAGGGAATTACTGGACCCTGGACCCCAACTGCGAGAAGATGTTCGACAATGGAAATTTCCGCAGGAAGAGGAAGAGAAAATCAGATGTCTCCTCCAGCACGGGCTCCATGGCCTCAGAGAAAACGGAGGCTGGTCTCCTGGGAGGCAGCCCTGAGACCGCAGAGGCCCAGGACATCTTGGATGGCGCTGCACCGGGCCCCGCTGGCTCCCCAGAGAAGCGGCCAACGCCGCCCCCGCCAGGCACCCCGTGCCTCAGCAGCTTCCTCTCGACCATGTCAGCCTATGTGAGCGGGCCGAGCCCCGTGAGCCGCCCTGCGGCAACCACGCAGGGACTGAGCCTGGACCCGCTGACAAGGGGGCACAGAACTCACTGAGTTTCAGCTCCTACACTCCCCTCACCAACATCAGCGGCCCTGCGGGTGGGGGTGAGTGGGCCAGCCCCATGCCCAGCAATGCTCTGGGCTATGGGGGTTCTGTCCTCAATCAGTTCAGCACCCCCTTCTACGGGAGCGTCAGCACGAATAGCATCCTCTACCCAAGGGAGGGAACTGAGGTCTAGAAATGGAGCAGCTCCTGAGCCAGGCCTGATGGACATGCTGGGGTCCTCCACGCCGCTGCTCCAGACCTCTGAATCACCCAAGCACACACAGGAGGCTCAGAGGAGTTCACCTTTTTTCTGGAACATTGTATAAACCTTGTGTGTATCACATAGCCACCCACACAACCCAACCAACTTTGCAGTGGCCATGTTGGTACCTGCATGACAGTAACCACCCTGGCCATTTTTTGAGCACTTCTGTGCTAGGTGCTGTATGAGGTTCTTTGAAGGTATGACTTCACTTTCTATTTCCAGCCACCTTGTGAGAGTCATATGAATCTACCCATTTAACAGATGAGAAAACTGAGGCTTGAGGAAGTTAAGTCACTTTCCCAGAGTCATGCAAGGAAGTGGTGGAGCAGGGAGTCAAGTACAGGTTCTGGTGACTCCCCTCAAAGTTTGGGCCAACAGAGGCAGGAATGGAGGGATTGGTTGAGCAGACAAGGAAAGTCAGTGTGATGAGTTGATGATGGCAAACACATCAAAATCTCTCCACTGCCTTCCAGCCAGCTGTCACATTTAGTACCAGCCCTGGATACATCTCATCTTGGTCCAGGCCTTTACTCTGTGGCCCACAACTTACTTGCCAACACTCCTTTTGCTACTACTCAGGGGGGGAGCCCAGATCCCTGCCCCTGCTGGACAGCGTGCCTAACCTCCTCCGACAGAGGGAGATTGCCTCCCCAGCCCCATAGACTAGGAGCTGGGCAGGGAAGGGAGGAGTGTTCACCTCAAACTCCCACCCCTGCTCCACCCACTGGCGAAATTTGTAAAGCCCAACTTCCTGTGTGCAGGTCATGGACCAGTGAGCTGGAGGTGGCTGAGTCTTCCAAGAAAAACAAAGGAGAATCAGTGATTCCTTTTTCATAGGCCAGGAGGAGCTTCAGACCACCACAGAGGGGTCCACACGGGCAGCTCATGGGATCTTTTTCCTGTTTTTGTACGTGCTTTATATACCAGTGATGCCGCATCACAGCACATCCTGGAAAGTGATTTTGTTTTCTTATGTTCTTTTTAATTAAAAAAAAAAAAAAAAAAACTACATGTGTCCCTTCCTTGTGAGTTTTCCTGTCTGCTGAATTGACTCAATATGGAGCCAAGTGCAGCCTGGAGCTAAAGGCTTTGGGAATAGGAGGTGGAGAAAGCACAGGTATCAGTCTCTTTCCCTCCTCCACGCTGACATAGGGACAAGACAAAGCTCCTCAAAAAAAGAGGGGAGCTTGTGGGACACAAAATCTGGCCTGGGATTACAGTTCATGCAATCATCACCCCTGCCTTATGATCACATAACCCCACCCCCAACAGCCCTGTGTAGGGAGTGGAACTAACCCCATCACTACACAGACAAGAAAGTTGAGGGTCAGAGTGGTCAAGCAAACTTCCTCAAGTCCTCAGCCAGTTCCTGCGCATGTCTGCTGACCCCACACCTCATCAGGCGGTAGCACAGCCTCGGAGGCGGCTCCCTAGTGGCAGCGGCGACAGTCCTGTTGGCTACAGCTTACTGAGGGCTGTAGGCAGGTGCTGGGTCGAGTGCTGTGCAGTCGAGTGCTTTTGAGCTCACAACAGTGCACGTGTACAGACCCTGGCGAGTCACTCGGGTGCCTGGCACAGTGACTGCTAGAGGATTTGCGCACGGAAGCTGGAGGTCTTCTGGTTGGAGAGACCTCCTCAGACGTGCTTGCATCACGCCATGCCAAGCAGCTCGCTCAGACTCCGGGAGGCTGTCTTTCCCTGGAGTAAGAGAACATGTTTGTTGCTCTGTCATGTCTCTTTGTGACCCCATGAACTGAGCCTGCCATGCTCCTTTGTCCATGAAATTCTCTAGGCAAGAATACTGGAGTAGGTTGCCATTCACTTCTCCAGGGGATCTTCCCAATCTAGTTATCCAACCTGGGTCTCCTGCACTGCACACAGATTCTTTTACTGTCTGAGCCACCAGGGAGGCCTAGAGTTAGAGGAGGTGGTAAATACTGTTGATGATAATAACAATTCATTGTAGGTTTACTGTGTTAGGACTTGAACTGCCTTATGGCAGTTAATCCTCCAAATAGCCCACTACAATCAATACTATTATCTCCATTGTATAGATGAGAAAACTGAGCCTTAGATTCTGTAATTGATCAAGGACCCACGGTCAGGATTCAGTACAGACCATCGATGCTATGACTGAAACTTCTTCACTGCACCTGGTGCTGGGGAGCCCTGGGCTTACCATGAGTGAGCAAACCAGGAAAAATGAAATAAAGGAAAAACTGGCCTCCTTAAAAACCTCTCATATTTTTCCTGAGGAATCCTTTTCCACAGAGAGCCAGAATTCTCCTGGCAGGAGAGGCAGAGGCAGTCCTGGCTGAGGAGGCAAAGGGAAGGGATACAGTTTCAGACCATAAAACATAAACACTTGGAACAAGCTGACCCCTTGCTCAAGATAATGGACACCAGAGACTGGGAGAAGCAGGGACTCCACAAATGTCTCCAGGGAGATGGAGTCAGAGGCAGAGTTGGAATGCAGGCCCCTGAAGCCCAAACTAGGACGCTTCATCACGCTAGATCCCACTGCCACCAAATATGCCCAAACAAAGTCTGGGGTCTCCACGAATAAGCTCCAGGCCTGCTCTCCCAGCCTCTGTCCTCCCCTATGATGGGTCTGAGAGGCACGCACTCTGGGCAAGGCCCCGCCTGGGAAGGGGCCCAAACAGAGCCCAGCCTTGCCCCTGGGAGGGAGGCGGATGTTGAGGACTGAGGACCACAGTCCTCGGCCCCCATCCTCCTCATCCCAGAATGTAACGGGCACGGCAGTAAAGGGAGAGTCTGAGGCCTGGCAACTCCTGTCTGTGACTGCGACGTTCCTGGTGGCAGTGCCAGCAGCACGGAGGGCAGCGTGCACTCCTGGGGTGGGACCCGGTCCAGCAGGGGTCTCCCCAGTCAGCAGCTGCATTCTGCTTCTTGCCCTCTTTTGGTTCTCTTCCTCTGAGAAGAAATGGGATCTGGAGAGAGGGTGGGAAGGAAGAAAGAGAGGGTAAGGAAGGAGGGGCGGAGAGGGAAGAGGACTGGTCATCCACAAGTGCTCAGTCTTGTGGGTGGACTGTGGACTTCTCAGCTTCCTGCAATTTGGCTCTACGATAAAGACACGTCATCCAACACCAATAAAATGTCTGAGAACCGGGCTTCCTGTGTGCTAGAGACCCCAGGAAGGCTCCATGGAGGAGGTGAGACAGGAGCTGAAGGATGGTTAAAATGAACTAACACAAAGATTTTCAAATAAAAGGAGACCAAGGGGATTTGTCACCTGCAGACCTGAACTCGAGGAAACTGTTCAGACTGAAGGGAAATGATAGCACCGGGAACTCAGATCTTTCCAAAGGAATGAGGAACATCAGAGATGATAAAAATTCTGGGTAAATGTTATTAAAGTCTTTTTTCTCTTCCTAAGTTATTTAAAACACACAAGACGGTTTAAAAAAAAAAAAAAACCTGTAACATTGTGTTGTAGAGTCTAAAATGTATGTAGGTGTATACAGATTTTCAAATGGGAACTTTACTGTAAGGAATAGGGTTTTGTGGTAAATGGATCTATATAAGTGCAAGGGTTTTTCCCTGCATATTTTGTAAAAGCGGTACAACCTTAATTCTAAATAGACTGTTAAGGAAAGTTAAGGAAGTCATTATAATCTCTAGAGCAAATAATGCAAAGAAGTGGAAATAAAATGCCAATAGATAAACTGAAATGGAGCCTTTAAAAATATTCAAATAATTCTTTAAAATACAGAAACTGCAAAACACCTGAAAAACTTAAGCAAACAGAAGAGGAAAGATAAAATAATAGATCTAAATCCAGCCACATCAGTAACTATATTAACTGTTAATGAACTGAACTTTACAATAAAATTGCAGAGATTTGTGGGGTTAATTAAAGAGAACTCAGCTGTAAGTTGTCTATAGGAGACAGGCATTAAGCAGAGAGGACCCAGGAGGGTTAAACATCAATGGATGAAAAGAGTAAACACAAGAAGCAGATGGTGCTATTAGATAAAATAGACCAGAAGACCAGGAATGTTATCAGAGAAAAATGGGACTTCTAAATTAATTTTTTTTATTGGAGTATATTTGCTTTACAATGTTGTATTAATTTCTGCTGTACAACAAAGGCAATCAGCTACACACACACACACACACACACACACACATATATATATCGAACCTGTTTTGTATTTTCTTCCTGTCACCACAGAGCACTAATTTTCCTGAGCTACACAGTAGGTTCTCATTAGCTATCTATTTTATACATAGTAGCATATATATGTCAATCTCACTGTCAAAAAAAAAAAAAAAAGGAAACTAAGAGACCTGAGAAATAAATTTAAGGGACTATATCTGATAGACAGAGTACCTGAAGAACTATGGACGGAGGTTCATGACCTTGTACAGGAGCCAGGGATCAAGACCATCCCCAAGAAAAAGAAATGCAAAAAAGGCAAAATGGTAGTCTGAGGAAGTCTTACAGATAGCTGTGAAAAGAAGAGAAGTGAAAGGCAAAGGAGAAAAGGAAAGATATACCCATTTGAATGCAGAGTTCCAAAGAATAGCAAGGAGAGATATGAAAGCCTTCCTTGGTGATCAATGCAAACAAATAGAGGAAAACAACAGAATGGGAAAGACTAGAGATCTCTCCAAGAAAATCAGAGATACCATGGGAACATTTCATGCAAAGATGGGCTCAATAAAGGACAGAAATGATATGGACCTAACAGAAGTAGAAGATATTAAGAAGAGGTGGCAAGAATACACAGAAGAACTATACAAAAAAGATCTTCATGACCCAGCAAACCACAGTGGTGTCATCACTCACCTAGAGCCAGACATCTTGGAATGTTAAGTCGAGTGGGCCTTAGAAAGCATCACTATGAACAAAGCTAGTGGAAGTGATAGAATTCTAGTTGAGCTATTTCAAATCCTAAAAGATGATGCTGTGAAAGTGCTGCACTCAATATGCCAGCAAAGTTGGAAAACTCAGCAGAGGCCACAGGACTGGAAAAGGTCAGTTTTCATTCCAGTCCCAAAGAAAGGCAATGCCAAAGAATGCTCAAACTACCACAAATTGCATTCATCTCACATACTAGCAAAGTAATGCTAAAAATTCTCCAAGTGAGGTTTCAACAGTACGTGAACCGTGAACTTCCAGATGCTCAAGCTGGATTTAGAAAAGGCAGAGGAACCAGAGATCAAATTGCCAACATCCATTGTATCATACAAAAAGCAAGAGAGTTCCAGAAAAACATCTATTTCTGCTTTATTGACTATACCAAAGCCTTTGACTGTGCAGATCACAACAAACTGTGGAAAATTCTGAAAGAGATGGGAATATCAGACTACCTGACCTGCCTCCTGAGAAACCTGTAAGCAGGTCAAGAAGCAACAGTTAGAACTGGACATGGAACCACAGACTGGTTCCAAATAGGAAAAGGAGTATGTCAAAGCTGTATATTGTCATCCTGCTTATTTAACTTATATGCGGAGTACATCGCAAGAAATGCTGGGCTGGATGAAACACAAGCTGAAATCAAGATTGCCCAGAAAAATATCAATAACCTCAGATATGCAGATGATACCACCCTTATGGCAGAAAGTGAAGAAGAACTAAAGAGCCTCTTGATGAAAGTGAAAGAGGAGAGTGAAAAAGTTCGCTTAAAACTCAACATTCAGAAAACTAAGATCATGGCATCTGGTCCCATCACTTCATGAAAAATAGATGGGGAAGCAATGGAAACAGTGAGAGACTTTATTTCTGGGGGCTCCAAAATCACTGCAGATGGTGATTTCCGCCATGAAATTAAAAGGCACTTGCTCCTTGGAAGAAAAGCTATGACCAACCTAGACAGCATATTAAAAAGCAGAGACATTACTTTGCCAGCAAAGATCCACCTAGTCAAAGCTTTCGTTTTTCCAGTAGTCATGTATGGATGTGAGAGCTGGACTGTGAAGAAAGCTGAGCACTGAAGAACTGATGCTTTGAAACTGTGGTGTTGGAGAAGACTCTTCAGAGTCCCTTGGACAGCAAGGAGATCCAACCAGTCCATCCTAAAGGAGATCAGTCCTGAATATTCACTGGAAAGATGGATGCTGAAGCTGAAACTCTAATACTTTGGCCACCTGATGTGAAGAACTCACTCATTTGAAAAGACCCTGATGCTGGGAAATATTGAAGGCGGAAGGAGAAGGAGATGACAGAGGATGAGATGGTTGAATGACATCACCAACTCAATGGACATGAGTTTGAGTAAACTCCAGGAGTTGGTGATGGACAGGGAGGCCTGGCATGCTGCAGTCTGTGGGGCTGCAAAGAGTCAGACATGAATGAGTGACTGAACTAAACTGAACTGAACTGAAGAGTATTTATAACCTGCAGACCTAAACTCAAGGAAATTGTTCACACTGAAGGGAGTTGATAGTATTGGAAACCCAAATCTTCCAAAAGGAATGAGGAACATCAGAAATTATAAAAATCTGGGTAAATATTATTAAAGTCTATTTTTGCTTCCTAATTTCTTTAAAATATATAAGCCTGTTTGAAAGAAAAAAGTAGTGCATGTATGTCAACGCCAAGTTCCCAATTCATCCCTGCCACTTTCCCCATCTTGTTGTCTGTGTGTTCTCTATGTCTGTGTCTCTATATCTGTTTTGCAAATAAGATAAAAAATGGGCACTTTCAAAGTGATAAAATGGTCAGCTCATCAGACAGACAAATATTACAAATGGAAAAACTTTATGTGAAGCAAAACTGACAGAATGCAAGGGAAAAGTGAACAATTTCACAGTCTTGGTTGGGGGATTTAACAGTTCTCTGTCAACAACTGATAGAATAAATAGTCAAAACAATCAGTAACGACATAAAGGTCTGAACAGCACTAGCAACCACCTTGGCCAAACGGATATTTCCGGAGCACTGCATTTGATAGTGTAGTGCACATACTGTTTTCCAGGGCAGATGGTGTGTTCACCATACGGTAGGCCATGAAACAGGTCTCACAGAGTTTAAAAGGATTTTAAAACACTGTGCTAAGTGAAAGGTACCAGACACAAAGAGCATTAATAAATACTTACATACATAGTTATATTCAATTCTAGAATAGTCAGCCTTTACTGACATAAGGCAGATCAATACAGGCATACTTCAGAAATACTGTGGGTCTGGCTCCAGACCACCAGGATAAAGCAAATACAGCAATAGATTTTTGGTCACATGAATTTTTTGGTTTCCCAGCACATATAAGAATTATGTTTACATTATACTGTAGTCTATTAACTGTGCAAAAGTGTTACACCTACAAAAACAATGTTTATACCTCAATTTGAAAATATGTTATTGATTGCTTTATATGAGCCTTCAGTGAGTCTTAATTTTTTTTTTGCTGGTGGAGGGTTAGCAAAACGTTATGCAGAGACAAGATGTAGTAAGCAAATATTGCTGGAAAAATAATACCGATAGACTGGCTTGGTTCAGGGTTGCCACCAACCTTCATTTTGTAAACATATCTGCAAAGCACAATGAAATGAAGAGCAATCAAACAAGGGAGGCCTGTAGTTGTCTAGGGCTGGGGTAAGGGCAGAGGTCAAGATTGGTTGGGAAGGGACCCAGGGAACTTTCTGGGATAATGGAAACAATGTATACCTTGATTATTGTGGTGAAGACCTGGGCGCATCTATTTGTCAAAGTGCATGGACCTGTACACTTAAAATATGAACATTCTCCTGGAGGTAAATTATACCTGAATGAAGTGGATTAAAATTAAGAGAGACTTTTGGAATGTATACCAGGAAGTGACAAAGCTGGTTAGAAAGCTAGTTGAGACTGGATCCAAGACACTGAATGAATTAGTTGCCAATATTTAAAACCTGTGAGACTTCAGGCAAATATAAGACTCGGGCTTCTCCGAAAAGGAAGAAGCTCTGGCACTGCTAAGGCAAGATTCACCACCACCCCCGACCCCGTTCCACTCTGTCCCTCCTCTGCCATATCCTTGCCCCCAGCAAACCATGTCTGGAGCAGGCTAGCGGCTGCTCCCTGTAGACGGAGCGCTGGCTTTCCAGCGACACCTTGCAAGCTTCATTTGTGTGAGTGACCTGTCTAGCCCTGGACACCTTTGAGTTTGTGACCCACTGACTGGAGTGATAAAACTAATCCTCACTTTTTATCTAATTTAGCCCCTAGAGCTTCTGTATTATCCTCAGCATCTGACTCTCATCCATACCAGGCTCAGATGTATGGTTTCAGTGTCATATTGGAGAACATTGTGTATATTATCTTACGAAATCCTTAGAACAACGCTACCAAGCAGGTCTTATAATCACCCCCAATATGTAGCTGAGAAAGCCGAGACACAGAATAATTAAATACACGTCCATGTTTACACAGGCACTAAGTGATGAAGCCATATCCAAACCCAGAGCCATCTAATGTCCAGGCTTATGCATTTCCCCAGAAGTCCCGCTGGGCAACTAACTCCAGGAAGCAGGCTTCCCATGGAATGCCATGGAACTGTGTGGGCTCCAGGGGGCGCCACTCACACAGGACACAATGTAAGTGATGCCCTCTTGTGTCTTGCAAAACAGAAGGATAGGGTAGCCAATGGAAGAGGGGAACTCCCTTTAACGTTGGGAATTTATCTCTGCCAACAAAAATTTCCCTATTACCTACTATGTGCCAGGTGCTGATCTAAGTGTAGGAGACATCTGACTTTTCAGTTCAGTCACTCAGTCAGGTCCCTGACTCTTTGTGACCCATGGACTACAGCATGCCAGACTTCCCTGTCGATCACCAACTCCTGGAGCTTGCTCAAACCATGTCCATTGAGTTGGTGATGTCATTCAATCATCTCACCCTCTGTCGTTTCCTTCTCTTGCCTTCAATCTTTCCCAGCATGAGGGTCTTTTCCAGTGAGTCAGTTCTTCACACCAGGTGCCCAAAGTATTGGAGTTTCAGCTTCAGCATCAGTCCTTCCAATGAATGTCTGGGACTGATTTCCTTTAGGATTGACTGGTTGGATCTCCTTGCAGTCCAAGGGACTCACCAGTCTTCTCCAACCCCAGAGTTCAAAAGCATCAATTCTTCGGCACTCAGCTTTCTTTATAGTCCAACTCTCACATCCATATATGACCACTGGAAAAACCATAGCTTTGACTAGATGGACCTTTGTCAGCAAAGTAATGTCTCTGCTTTATAATATGCAATGAGCAAAGTCCCTATACTAATGGAACTTACTCCTAATGGGAGAAACAGCCAGTTAAACATAAGCAGGTTATATAATTACATGAAAATCTAATATCATGCCAGTATGATCCTCACTGTGAAGCAAACTGAAGCAGAGTCAGGGCTCAGCAGTGACTGGGGACAGTATTTAAAATGAGGAGATGTGAGAAATCTCTCTGAAGACGTGGCATATGAGTAAAGACTAGTAAGTGTGAAGGAGCCAGTCCCACCAAGAACTGGAAGAAGACTAGTCCAGCAGGGCAACGGGAATAGTCAAGTGCAAAGGCACTGGAGAGGGAATGAGCTCTCAGCACCTTTGATGTTAAGGACGAGACACTAGCAGGACCTCACAGGCCTGGGCGGTAGTGTGGGTCTCATTCTATCTAAAAAGGAGAATGGTGGGGCAAGAATTTTTGTGGAGGGAGAGATAGAAGAGAGTAGGGCTCTCTGAAGGGTTATCACAGGGCTTAGCACCCACCCCAGGAGCAGCCCACTGTCCTCCTGAATGTGTCTGTCAATTAAAGTGTGCCCAGCAGTGCTTCTCATTGTGATTGTTTTTTCCAAAATACAGGTGTCGAGAGCCTGGCTTCCAGCAGGATGGCAATGACACCTGCTCTGGTTTCAGTAAATCCTTCTTATGCAAAATTCCAGCCCTATCTCAGTCACCAAAGCCTCTGACCCTTTCCACCTGAGTCTCTGGGTGTAGCATGTGCCAGACAAAGAGGGAAACAGTGTCCCTGAGTGAGGAGGCGAGCCTAGCCCAGCCCGGCCAACCACTTACCCCTAGGTGAACTGGGTGAGTGATTTCTCTGCTCCGTACAAGGGGGTTATTATGCGTGCCTCATTTCCAGAGTGGCTCGTGGTCATTGATCAAGATCAGTTGCTTTTTTTTAATGTCTCAATTTTTAAAATTTGTTTATTTTTGGCTGTGCTGCTGCCACAGAAACTCATTCTGGGTAACAATAGTTGAAAAAGGACACAGGAGAAGGGTCTTGAGTGGCTCGTGGATCAAACAGGACTGAGGAACAAGGTGTCCAAGGAAGCTAGATGCCAAGGAGGACCAAGTGCAGGAATGACAGTCCAGGTCCGCCCCTGGGCCCGGTAGTGAGGACCACAGTACTCCACTGGAGTCTCTCTTACCTGGCCCGCTCCTCAAGACCCAAAGCCCAAGGGGAACGTGTGAATGATCAAGCTGAGGTCCTGTGTCCCCGCTCTGCCTGAGTAGGGAGGGGTGGCATCTGGGCTCTGCCATCCAAGACTAACACAAGATTCTTCCCTAATTAAAAGGAGCTCAGGACTTCTAGAGTAGTCCAGTGGATAAAAATTTGCCTGCCAATGCAGGGGACACAAGTTCAATTCCTAGTCCAGAAAGTGTCCACAAGGCCCTTTGCCACAACTATTGAGTCTGCGCCAGAGAGCCTGTGCTCGAAATGAAGATAGCAGCAGCGCAGCTAGACAAAGGCCAAGCACAGCGATGCAGAGCCAGCACAACAAAGACACAACTAGTCAGTTAATATTTCAAAAGGTGGGGGCTCAGATGCTGACGGGAAAAAAAACAGCGTAACATTTGAAGAGGCAAGCAGAGTAAGAACCTTGTGGGAGTTCACACATTCTGGTGCTTTGCTGCTGCTGCTAAGTTGCTTCAGTGGTGTCCGACTCTGTGTGACCCCATAGACAGCAGCCCACCAGGCTCTGCCATCCCTGGGATTCTCCAGGCAAGAACACTGGAGTGGGTCGCCATTTCTTTCTCCAATGCATGAAAGTGAAAAGTGAAAATAAAGTTGCTCAGTGGTGTCCGACTCTTCACGACCCCATGGACTGCAGCCCCCAGGCTCCTCCGTCTGTGGGCTTTTCCAGGCAAGAGTGCTGATGCTTTGGGTGCCAACTAATCACAAGTCTGGATTATATAGTCCATGGAATTCTCCAGGCTGGAACACTGGAGTGGGCAGCCTTTCCCTTCTGCAAGGGATCTTCCCAACTTAGGGATCGAACCCAGGTCTCCCACATTGCAGGTGGATTCTTTACCATCTGAACTACAAGGGAAGCCCAAGAATACTGGAGTGGGTAGCCTGTCTTTTCTCCAGCAGATCTTCCCGACCCAGGAATCGAATCAGGGTCTCCTACATTGCAGGTGGATTTTTTACTAGCTGAGCTATCAAGGAAGCCCCAAGTCTGTACTGCTGCTGCTGCTAAGTCGCTTCAGTCATGTCTGACTCTGTGCGACCCCATATATGGTGGCCCACCAGGCTCCTCTCTCCCTGGGGTTCTCCAGGCAAGAATATCAGAGTGGGTTGCCATTTCCTTCTCCAAAATCTATACTAAAGGCATCCAAATTCAGTATTAGAAATGACTCTCCTGGACAAACTATGTCAGATTGGGCTTCCCAGTTGACACTAGTGTTAAAGAACCCACCTGCAAATGCAGGAGATGTAGGTTCAATCCCTGAGTCATGAAGATCCCCTGGAGGAGAGCATGGTTACCACTCCAGAAATCTTGCCTGAAGAATCCTCATGGACAGAGGAGCTTGCAGGCTTCAGTCCATAGTATTGCACAGAGTTGGACACGACTGAGGTGACTTTGCACACATGTACGTATGTCAGATTTGACTGTGAGTTACCAATGTGAAAGGAAACCTAAGACTTTATCCTTTGGGTGATGGGAAGCCACAGAAGGATTTAAGCTGGGGTGGAGGGTACACGGAACCAGAGAGAGATGAGAGAGGTGGCAAATCATGCAGTACGGTGGGGTTTGGATGGAGGAGACGGACTTGAGACACTCTTAAGAGAAGAAGGCGGCAGGATTTAAAGCTACAGGGACGTGGTGGGAGAGGGAGAAGTAAGAATCAAGAACTCACCAAATTCCTGCCAGAGGGGACCAAACATCTCCAAATACCTCTGCCCAAGTGCTTCATTTTTGTTAGCAAGGGAAGGATATTGTAAAGGCCAAATTGCACAACCAAAGAGGAAATCCAAAGGCAGACAAAGAGAATAATAGAAAGGACTCTGTGTTTGACAGGGTGATTCATTATTATTCTTTAAGGTAAGAAGGAAAAAAATAATTGATCCTGGATGAAGAAACTGGTCTTGGCTGAGCCTGGGGCTTTGGGAGTAAGTCTGCTCCAGAATTCCTCAGGGGCATGTGGCTGAGGGGTGAGAAGGAAGGAGGGGAGGAATGGGGCCAGCAAGCTTAAAGAGACATTTTGTCCCGGCCTGGGGCTGGGGGAAATTGATAGGACTGGATTTTATTGCTTGGAACAGAGGAAGATGTTGGCAGGACTCAGCATTGTCCCTGCAGATGAGCTCTCTTACCAACTTGCTTGGTTTTAAATACATCTTCAGGCTAGCCTGAAGGGAACCCAACCTGAGTCCCACCTTTTGCAGACGAGGAAATGCAGATCGCAAAAAGTTGCGGCAGCTGAAAAAGGTCACACTGTTAGGAAGTGACGGAGCACAAGCTAAACGGGCCTCAAGGCTCCCGACTGCCTCTGGAGCCCTGGGGCCCGGAGCTGCTGGTTCCGGGGTGGCGATTTATGGCATGGAGAATCTCCTAATGATCTAGCCGCTAGCACAGTGTTTGCTAATAATCGGAGGGAATTCATTTTCCCGGGTGACTCAGACAGTAAAGAATGTACTGCAGTGCAGCAGACCCAGGTTCAATCCTTGAATTGAGAAGATCCCTTGGAGAAGGGAATGGCAACCCACTCCAGTATTCTGGCCTGGAGAATCCCATGGACAGAGGAGTCGGGTGGGCTACAGTCCATGGGGTCGCAAAGAGCTGGATACGACTGTGTTACTAACACACACACACACATTAATTTTTCGTTTGGTATCAGTTGATCTATCAAGTCACCAGGATGAACTGAATATTTCCTATGGGGATTCTGAGCAGAGGAGAAGAAAATCAATGAAGCCTTAACAAGTCAGAGTCTTCCCTGAGAGTAGAATGGGGTGGGGTGGAGGGGGGAATGGATATACCTGGAGAGGAGAAGAGAGTCATCCAGGAGGGCAGGACATTGGATGCATCTTAACAGGTCTTCCCATTGATTTTTAATGCTCCCATAAGAGTGGTGAGGTTTGAAGTGGTTAAATTTAAAGCCAAACTTAACTATGGTCTGTAAGGATTCCTAGGCTCTGCATGGAGGTAAGACAACCAAAGATGCGGAAATGGGAGACCAAAATAATGAAACTTCTGGCCCAGTCCAGTGGTTCAGGTCAAAGATCAGCAAACTTCTGTGTTTAGCTCTACAGGCCAAGAGGCAAAACCCAAGATACGATGAAGGTGCAACTTTTTATGAATGAAAAATGCAATAAAAATAAAATAATAGAGTCCCAAGTTTTGAAACCCAGTTCTAGTAATGAGAGGATGGGAGTCTGCTGGGGGAGTACTAATTCATTTAACTGGGCTCAAAGGGGTGTCATATGTCCTCAAAGGCAATCGCAAATGTTTGTCTATTAATGCTGATCTGTAGTGGATTTTATATGCTACGTGTTTTTTGTTATATATTTTACAAGTATTTCTTCCCAAGTTGTTCCTTACATATATTTTTGTTGTTGTCTGTTGTTTTACTTTTCGGCCCCACAGCCTGCAGGATCTAGTTTCCCAACCAGGGATCGAACCTGTGACCCTGCGCCGGGAGCATGGAGTCTTAACCACTGTACCACCAGGGAAGTCCCCATCCGCTTCATATTTGACCATCTTTTACACAGAGAGGTGACACTTACGCTGTCGCTTTGATTGGCAGTGTACCAAACAGCAGTGCTCAGCTCTGAGAGGCCAGCAACTGCGCAGCTCTGCCAAGCACAGAAGCCCCGGAGATGAGGGCAAAGCAATGAATGGGTCTGTTCCAGTAAAACTTTATTTATGGACACTTAAAATTTAATGTCATATAATCTTCACATGTCACAATCTTCTTCTTTTGATTTTTTCTCTTTCCTGGCTCTGGGTTGGGGAAGTGGCAGGGAGGTGGGGATATAAAACAAGCGGTAAGTGACTCCGGTTCATGAGTCAGGCTTAGCCTGACATATTCAGCTGTTCACAAGCAGAATGGCCGAAGGACGTCTCTGATGTTATCCCTAATAACTGACTGGCTGGGAGAAAGTATCTGATAGTGTAGATGGAACTAGAAATAAAGAGTTACTGAAGCTCCTGGAGCCTTGGGAGGATATCTGCCTCAGATCTGAAATGAAGGCTCTCCAGATTGTCCCAGACTTGGTGGGTCTGGTGAGACCTGCCAGTGTTTGCTTGGCCCAAGACTGATTCTGGAAGCTTGATCATCGATTCCCTGTGTCTGTGTGGTCACTCCAGGCCCCCATAGTCTTAATACTTAACACAGGGTTTTCCACAGGATGGGGCCAAGTTGCCTATAAAGGATAATCTCCCAGACAGCTGAGACCCAGAAAGAGGGTCGGTTGGGACATGGAGAACACATGAAGTGCCTGGGCGTGGAGATAGCCCTTATCTCTAGCTTCTCAGGGGGAGTATGGCATCTGTTTACGGGTAAACTCAGGGCCCAGCTCAGCTGGAGGCAAGGTAATGGGGCAAAGCAGAATTGGAGAACACCTGGCCAGGCCACCCGAGGTTTAACCCTTTCTAGGAAAGCAGAGGGTAAATATATTAGGTTGGTGCAAAAGTAATCGTGTTTTGCATTACTGAACTTCATTGTTTGATACTGGAGTAGAAGTACTGTTTTCACTCAGTCAACCAGGCTCCTCTGTCCATGGGATTCTCCAGGCAAGAACACTGGAGTGGGTTGCTATTCCCTTCTCCAGGGGATCTTCCTGACCCAGGGACTGAACCCAGGTCTCCTGTATTGCAGGAAGATTCTTTACAATCTGAGCTTTACTTGATGTTTATTTTATATTTATTTTAGACTAGGGAAATGATGTTAAACAAAAAGCAAATCTGAGTGATTTTCTTATTCAGGTTCAAAATGGGTTGTAAAAGAGTGGGGACAACTCGCAGCATCAACAATGCCTTAGCCCAGGAACTGCTAATGTGCAGTGATGGTTTAAGCAGTTTTGCAAAGGAGATGAGACCCTTGAAGATGAAAATGAAGTGACCAGCCATCGGAAGTTGACAACAACCAACTGAGAACAATTAAAGTTGCTGAAGGACTGACTCAACGCCAGCCGCTGTGTGGTTGTTTGGCATTTGAAACAAATTGGAAAGGTGAAAAAGCTCAAGAAGTGGGTACCTCATGAGCTGACTGCAAATCAAAAAATCATCTTTTTGAAGTGTCTTCGTCTCTTATTCTATGCAACAGTGAACCATTTCCTGATCAGATTATGACATACAATGAAAAGTGAGTTTCATACCACAACTGGCAATGACCAGGTCAGTAGTTGGAACAAGAAGAAACCCCAAAGCTCTTCCCAAAGCCAAACTTGCAACAAAAAAGTCACGTTTGGTGGCCCACTGCTGATCCGGTCCACTACAGTTTTCTGAATCCTGGCAAAACCATTATATGTGAGAAGCATGCTCACAAATCAATGAGATGCAACACCTGCAGCCATCATTGGTCAACAGAAACGGCCCAATTCTTCACCATGACAATACCTGACAGCTTGTCACACCGCCAGCGCTTCAAAAGTTGAATAAATTGGGCTATGAAGTTTTACATCACCTGCCATTATTCACCTGACATCTCACCAACCGACTACCACTTCTTCAAGCATCTCAACAACATTTTGCAGGGAAAACACTTCCATAACCAGCAGGAGGCAGAAAATGCTTTCCAAGAGTTTATTGAATCCTGAGGTGTGGGTTTTTACACTATAGGAATAAACAAACTTATTTCTAATTGGCAAAAATGTGTTGAATGTAATGGTTCCTATTTTGATTAGTAAAGATGTGTTTGAGCCTAGCTATAATGATTTAAAATTCATGGTCCAAAATTGCAATTACATTTGCACCAACCTAATGTAAGCACACCCTCAATTAAAGGACCAGCCCTAACCACCCCTATATTTTCAGCTGATTCCTACAGAAGATGGCAGAGCCCTGCTGCAAACCAAGACGATTCAGCTCTGACGTGGTCCTATCAATGTCAAGTTGGTTTTGCAGATTTTAATAAAATGGCTGAGAAAAGCACTGAGTCATTTACTCCTGCAGTCATTTACACTGCACCTGCTGCATGCTAGATGCTGTTGGAGCTGGACTGTGTGAACAGGATCCGCATCCTCCAGCTGTACTCCAGCTCAAGGTTCTTCACTGACCCTCCAGGCCAAGGCAGAGAGTCCAAGACTGTCCCCATTTTACAAAAGAAACAATTGAGACACACACACAAGGTGACCCAGAATACAAGAGTCAAAAAGTGTGCAAATCACTCAGTCATGTCCTTCTCTTTGCAGCCCCATGGCCTACACTTTCTCAGGGGGAGTATGGCATCTGTTTACGGGTAAACTCAGGGCCCAGCTCAGCTGGAGGCAAGGTAATGGGGCAAAGCAGAATTGGAGAACACCTGGCCAGGCCACCCGAGGTTTAACCCTTTCTAGGAAAGCAGAGGGTAAATATATTAGGTTGGTGCAAAAGTAATCGTGTTTTGCATTACTGAACTTCATTGTTTGATACTGGAGTAGAAGTACTGTTTTCACTCAGTCAACCAGGCTCCTCTGTCCATGGGATTCTCCAGGCAAGAACACTGGAGTGGGTTGCTATTCCCTTCTCCAGGGGATCTTCCTGACCCAGGGACTGAACCCAGGTCTCCTGTATTGCAGGAAGATTCTTTACAATCTGAGCTTTACTTGATGTTTATTTTATATTTATTTTAGACTAGGGAAATGATGTTAAACAAAAAGCAAATCTGAGTGATTTTCTTATTCAGGTTCAAAATGGGTTGTAAAAGAGTGGGGACAACTCGCAGCATCAACAATGCCTTAGCCCAGGAACTGCTAATGTGCAGTGATGGTTTAAGCAGTTTTGCAAAGGAGATGAGACCCTTGAAGATGAAAATGAAGTGACCAGCCATCGGAAGTTGACAACAACCAACTGAGAACAATTAAAGTTGCTGAAGGACTGACTCAACGCCAGCCGCTGTGTGGTTGTTTGGCATTTGAAACAAATTGGAAAGGTGAAAAAGCTCAAGAAGTGGGTACCTCATGAGCTGACTGCAAATCAAAAAATCATCTTTTTGAAGTGTCTTCGTCTCTTATTCTATGCAACAGTGAACCATTTCCTGATCAGATTATGACATACAATGAAAAGTGAGTTTCATACCACAACTGGCAATGACCAGGTCAGTAGTTGGAACAAGAAGAAACCCCAAAGCTCTTCCCAAAGCCAAACTTGCAACAAAAAAGTCACTGTTTGGTGGCCCACTGCTGATCCGGTCCACTACAGTTTTCTGAATCCTGGCAAAACCATTATATGTGAGAAGCATGCTCACAAATCAATGAGATGCAACACCTGCAGCCATCATTGGTCAACAGAAACGGCCCAATTCTTCACCATGACAATACCTGACAGCTTGTCACACCGCCAGCGCTTCAAAAGTTGAATAAATTGGGCTATGAAGTTTTACATCACCTGCCATTATTCACCTGACATCTCACCAACCGACTACCACTTCTTCAAGCATCTCAACAACATTTTGCAGGGAAAACACTTCCATAACCAGCAGGAGGCAGAAAATGCTTTCCAAGAGTTTATTGAATCCTGAGGTGTGGGTTTTTACACTATAGGAATAAACAAACTTATTTCTAATTGGCAAAAATGTGTTGAATGTAATGGTTCCTATTTTGATTAGTAAAGATGTGTTTGAGCCTAGCTATAATGATTTAAAATTCATGGTCCAAAATTGCAATTACATTTGCACCAACCTAATGTAAGCACACCCTCAATTAAAGGACCAGCCCTAACCACCCCTATATTTTCAGCTGATTCCTACAGAAGATGGCAGAGCCCTGCTGCAAACCAAGACGATTCAGCTCTGACGTGGTCCTATCAATGTCAAGTTGGTTTTGCAGATTTTAATAAAATGGCTGAGAAAAGCACTGAGTCATTTACTCCTGCAGTCATTTACACTGCACCTGCTGCATGCTAGATGCTGTTGGAGCTGGACTGTGTGAACAGGATCCGCATCCTCCAGCTGTACTCCAGCTCAAGGTTCTTCACTGACCCTCCAGGCCAAGGCAGAGAGTCCAAGACTGTCCCCATTTTACAAAAGAAACAATTGAGACACACACACAAGGTGACCCAGAATACAAGAGTCAAAAAGTGTGCAAATCACTCAGTCATGTCCTTCTCTTTGCAGCCCCATGGCCTACACGGTCCACGGAATTCTCCAGGCCAGAATACTGGAGTGGGTAGCCTTTCCCTTCTCCAGGGGATCTTCCCAACCCAGGGATGGAACCCAGGTCTCCCACATTGCAGGCAGATTCTTTACCAGCTGAGCCACAAGGGAGGCCCCAAAATAAGGAATGTGTCACGAATTTGGGTGTCATCCTTGTGCAGATGCCATGCTAACCTTCTCTGTATCATCCAATTTTAGTATATGTGCTGCTGAAGAGAGTACACAAGGATTGAAGGTGGATGGTAACTCAGATCTCCTTTGTCAGAGCATGAAGTTTCCACTTTGTTAAAACACAAGACAGTTTTTCCAAACCCTCCACGATTTCTTGGTCTGACATGCTTAGTGATTGCAACCCTGCCCCAGACTCAGCATGGAGTACCTGGGATGGAAAGATAGGGAGCTCATTCGCTCTCCTTAAAGAGGCTGTGGGCTCCCCAGCCGGTCTGGGCACAGTGATGGAGTTCATGAAGTGCCCTTCAGTGCAGAAGCTCAGATCTAGGACAGTCTGGAGACAGACCTTCCATTCATGATGTCAAGCCGCTGTGCTCTGTGAGTCTTGGTCTCCTCATCTGTTAAATGGGCGTATCAACAGTACCCGCTTCAGTGGACTGCTGTGAGGGTTGAATAAGGTGGCATGGTGCCCGGCACAGTCAGCACTCCATAAATGGTGGTTACTCACAGGTCCAGGAAAGAAAACTGCTAAGGACAAGGTAGAAGTGTCTAGAATTCAGTAGGACAATGGATCTTGTGTGTCTGTCTCAATGTTTTGTTTTTAGATATTTCTATACAGTGTCTGTACTGGACATAAAATAACATCTTGAAACAATATCTTGAAACAGGTATTGTTATTTTCTTCCCATTTTGCAGATGGGCAAACTGAGAGCCAGTGATAGAAAGTTCTTCAAGATCACACAGCAAGGAAGGATAGAAGACTGTGTCCCCAAATGATCCTCCCCACACTGGCCTGCCCCTTCATTACATGGAGGAGGGAGTTTGGCTGTCATTTTGCCATGGACAGAACAAGAACACCAAGGTTTCAATGGTGGCATGAAGGGCTCGAAGGGGTTGAGGAGACGCCGCAGGGGGATTGTTAGACGCAGTATGAGTGACGCCAACAAAAGCAGAACTCCAGGAAGATTCTTGGGAGTCAGGATGGGAGGCAGGCCGACGTCCCCCTGTCAGGCCTGTGTTCTCCGAAAGATTCTCTGTGGTCCCACGGAGAGGAGGCAGGAGGGAAAATGTGGGATGCTTCACTTCTCCCAAGTTCCCAAAATGTTTGCCACTTTCAGGATGACCCCCTCCAGTCACTGACAATGAATCAGCTGTTGCTTCCCACACCTCCACCCGCCTCCCCTCGGCCAAAGGAGAGAAATCCTGATGCATTTCTGGACCCTTTGGTGCTGAATGATTGTGATAGAATGATCTGGTATCTGCTGACCCAGAGGAATCCCCCAACCAAGAGATCTGGTTGGTCTAAGTCAACGTTGGCTGATGACTTATGTGCCTGCCACCCTTCTTTCCTCGACCATGCAAGCATCATAAACTGATCATGGTGCCCCTTCCTCTGAGATCTGAGAAGGCCAGATACTCATATCCTGGTGCTGCCTCAACAAACTGCCACATACTGGGTGGCTGAAGATGGCAGGAGTTTATTCTCTCACAGTTCCGGGGGCTGGAAACCAAGTGTAAGGCATCAGCAGGCCCTCACTCCCTCTGAGGGTTCTCAGCTCAGTTCAGTGCAGTTGCTCAGTCGTGTCCAGCTCTTTGCAACCACATGCACTGCAGCACGCCAGGCTTCCCAGTCCATCACAACTCCCGGAGCTTACTCAAACCCATATCCATTGAGCTGGTGATGCCATCCAACCATCTCATCTTCTGTCACCCCCTTCTCCCACCTTCAATCTTCCCCAGCACCAGGGTCTTTTCCAGTGAGTCAGTTCTTCACATCAGGTGGCCAAGCTATCGGAGTTCCAGCTTCAGCCACAGTTGTTCCAATGAATATTCAGGACTAATCTGTAGGATGGACTGGTTGGATCTTCTCTCAGTCCAAGTGACTCTCAAGAGTCTTCTCCAGCACCACAGTTCAAAAGCGTGAATTCTCGGTGCTCAGCTTTCTTCATAGGGCTCTAAGACAGAACCTCTCTCTGCCCCTTCCAGTTTGCAGTATGTCAAGGCTGTCCTTGGCTTGCGGTTGCATCACTCTTAGCTCTCCCTTCTGTGTGTCGTGTTTCTGCTCTTCTCCTTCCTATAAGGACACTTACCAATGATTTCAGGACCCACTGGAAAATTTAGGATAAGTGCATTGCAAGATCCTTAACTTAATTACGTCAGCAAATGCAGTTTTCCAGATTTCCTCATCCTTATTTTCTAATGAAATCCCACTCATAGGCTCCAGGGGTTCAGATGTGAACCTTCTGGGGAGTGGCCACCATTCAACCCACTACAGCCACAGACCATTTCCCACTATAGTGTTCAAACGAACTGACCCACCCTAGGCAATGTTGGCCCATGCAATGAAATCTTTTTACAATCTCTAGTCTAAATCAAACCTAGTGATTTGATCTAACTATAAATGTTTGTGGGGTGCCATTTATGTAAGAGCCTCAATACTATGAGCTGTGCAAGGGGTGGTGGGGCAAACTAAGAGAGATATATATCAAAAAAACATGTGGCTGGCACAGGATGGATTGTTTAGTAAATGTTCATTGGCCCTCCCAGGCACCTTGCTGTGTCCCGTAAGATACAGTCTCTACCCCGAGGGAAAGGCCCTGCTAAGAGCTAAACCTCAGGAGACCCTAAAGGGAAGCGCCGCCCACCCCCAAGTGTTTCCTCCCACTGTAATCATGCATTTTACAGCTATCTTCCCCAAACCTTGTTTTTATTTAACAAACGTGTTTTAGCTGTTACTCTGGCTCAGTCCTGTGCTGGGTTCACAGATAAGATGGCTGATAAACCCTATGGATGGAGCCCACTGAAGGAGACAGGCTGGAACAGGTATTGGGTGGAAATAAAGCTGTGACTACAGATTGCATTCTGGGCTGCGCAGGGGAAGATGTACTGAAAACGTTTTGAGGCTCTGCTTCAGATGGGAGGTCAGGGAAGTTCCTCTAAGGAAGAAAGATAAGATGACAAGGTTTAGCCAAGACAGGAGCTGAGGAAAGACAGACTGAGAATCCGGTGGGGCTGAACCTGCACCTACGCCGGCCACCTCTGCACCGCAGGAGCCACTAAGGAGACGCAGAACCACATTTAATGGAAAGGCGATTGTCTGACCCATTTTAGAGATGGAAAGAGCAAGGCAGAACACCTAAGCCTGCACTGAGGGCCTGGGGTTCTGGGGATGATGACAGCCTGGCACGTGCTGACAGCCAGCTTGCAGAGGTGGCCCCTGCTGGCCTGCCTGCGTCCCCTGGGACCCCTCTTGCCAGGCCCTCTCATTGGCTCAGGCTCCCTGAAGGAGAACAAGCAGAAGGAGGACAAGGAGGCTTCATTTCAACCTGGCACAAAGTGAGCACTTTATGGCAAGAACCAGATGAGCAAGTGGCCTGGGATGCCGAAAAACTGCGGGAAGCAGGCCAGTTCCCAGCAAGAGCGCCAAAGGCCGACTGTTGGGAAATGTCCCTGCTGCACGCAGGCCCTGCCAGACAGTCCCTTTCCCCTGGGGCATCTTTGCCCGGTCAGCCCTCACTCTGCCCTCTACCTCGTTGACTCTTGCACATCATTCAGACTCAGCTCCCTGCACTGGGTTAGGCACCCTCTCCAGGCTCTCTTAATACCCTGTGATCTCCTTTCCTACACTGCCTGCAAAATGTACTGTCTTGTTATTTTCTTGGTAAACTCCTCCAGCCAGATGATGACCTTGTTAAGATCACAGATCATAGCCCTCTGTTGTGTGAACCTGGACTGAATCTGGCTTTCATAATTACCCAACAAAATCATGACAAATAGGCATATGAAGGGAAAAAAAAAAAAGAATCAACAATCTATCAATCAAAATTCATGTGTAAACAGGTTACATGTAAGTATCAGAGCCACAATTTAGCTCCAGGCATGCCTCATCTTGCACCCCAAATCTGTAGGTACTTCTGTCCTTTAGGGGCATGTGGGCCACTGGAGTGTCCAGTGAGTCTGGGGCGGGAAAGGAGGTATAAGGGGATGGGGGGTGGTTTGGATGCTGGGTGGAAAGCCACTTATTCTTCCACTACTGAGCCCTTCCTGTGCATCTGGCACTGTGTTAATGTGGTGAACCCCAATGTAAGACCTGGCCTCTGCCCTCAAGGACTTCATAGTCAGATTGGGCAGATACACTGACAGGTGCTGGGAGGTGTGCAGGGGATTTTGATGCAGGAGAAGACAAGCTCAGATGAAGTTCCACTTTGGGTAGAAATTGGACCCCAGCTCAGGGGCGTGACCTACCCTAGATCCCCCAGAGCCCTCTGGGTGCTCGTCATCGGACAAGTACTGTCTCCCTGCCAAAGACTGCAGCACCAACTCCTGCCTGAGTTTCCAGCCTTTAAGCTGGCACAGCAGATCGCAGACCCGCCAGGTGGGACAAGTCCTTAAAATAAATCTTTCTCTATGTATTGATATGCATCTTAAGATAAATATGTATTGTATATGTACATATATCTCATATAGAGAGAGGTAGAGATACATATATCTAATTAGTTTTATCTCTCAGGAGAACCCTGATGGATTTTGGTATCCATCTCTACAGTACTCCAGAGATCTTTCTAGAACACAAGTTGGGTGGTGTCCCATTTCTGCTTAAACCTATCACATACTCTGGATTAAAATACAGATCCTCCCAGGTGACTTCTAAGGGTGTGTGTATGTGTGTGTGTGCATGAGTGTGTGTGCATGAGTGTGTGTGCAGTTAGTCGCTCAGTCCTGTCTGACTCTGCGACTCCATAGACTGCCACTCCTCTGTCCATGGGATTTCCCCAGGCATGAATACTGGAGTGGGGTGCCATTTCCTACTCCGGAGGGGTCTGCCCAACCCTGGTATTGAGCCCACATCTCTTGCGTCTCCTGCATCATAGGTGGATTCTTTACCACTGTGCTGCCTGGGAATCCCCCCTCCAAGGAGGGAATCCTGATCGACTTTTAGCCGCCGTTTTCCCAGTTCCCAGGCATCTCCTCTCCCCTCTTATCCTGGTGTTCTGACAGCAGGGAGACACTGAGCTCAAGAGTGTAGGGAAAGACTCACAGAGCCGACCTCTCTCTCTGCATCTCTGCCATCCCTCCAAGTACCACTGAGCAGGCCTTCTAGGACATTCTAGGCCACAGCTGCAATGAGGGTCTGGGCCTGGGCCCTCTGGATTCAGTCTGAGGGTCCGAGTGTCCACAGATCAGGAAAAGGCAGAGGGACGCCTGTTTTCACCAATCCCTTCCTGTGGACAGAGCTGGAGCCAGGTTTGGCAGAGCTCCTTGGCTTGGCTTCCTTGGCTCTGGCAGGTGGAAGGCCCCTGAGCAATTGTGGTTCTTTCTGGGCATCTTGGCCAATCCGGAACCCCAGCCGTAGCCCTAGCACTGGATGGGCACCCACTGGTGGTGATTGTGAAAAAGTAAAACAGTGATATCACACAAGGCATTGGCTGTGTATGCGTGCTGAGTCACTTCAGTTGTGTCCAATTCTTTGCAACCCTGTGGGCTCCTCTGTCCATGGGATGTGCCAGGCAAAAACACTGGAGTGGGTTGCCTTCTCCAGAGGATCTTCCCTACCCAGGGATCCAACCGAGGATGATGTCTTTCCCACTGGAAACCCCCATCCCGCTGAAGCCCAGCCTCCCACCGTGGTTTAGAGATCACTAGCTTCCCCTAGAATGTGGACGGGGCCTCAGATCTCCTCCTGGTAGGGGGGTAGCAGACTGCTAGAGCTATAACAGCCCTTTCACCATGAGACATGCCTCCCAAGAAAAGCTTCTGCAATACCCTGCCCGTGAGGACCCTTGCTGGGATGGTAGCAAGAGGTGCATGTGAGATGGGAGTCCATTCAAAATCAGCCATTCCCGAGCACCTGCTGTGTCCAGGCACCATGGACCTCAAAATCAAACACAGCACTTTCCACAAGTAGACTTGTGAGAGAGACCTCAGTGCTTCAGGGGCTCCGTACACACGAGGAGGCTTGCAGGAGGCCACCCGCTGAGGTTTTCAGAGACCCCGCTGCCTCTGGGAACTCATCATGCCCACATCCACGATGTCTCCAATTCCCCTTACATGCTGCCGGGACGATCTCTCCAGCATTGTTTTCTGGACTGAGTCGAATTCCTTCTGTGCCTTCTTCCCTGGTGGTTCAGGTGGTAAGGAGTCTGCTGCATCTCCTCTCCCCTCTTATCCTGGTGTTCTGAGCAGCAGGGAGACACTGAGCTCAAGAGTGTAGGGAAAGACTCACAGAGCCGACCTCTCTCTCTGCATCTCTGCCATCCCTCCAAGTACCACTGAGCAGGCCTTCTAGGACATTCTAGGCCACAGCTGCAATGAGGGTCTGGGCCTGGGCCCTCTGGATTCAGTCTGAGGGTCCGAGTGTCCACAGATCAGGAAAAGGCAGAGGGACGCCTGTTTTCACCAATCCCTTCCTGTGGACAGAGCTGGAGCCAGGTTTGGCAGAGCTCCTTGGCTTGGCTTCCTTGGCTCTGGCAGGTGGAAGGCCCCTGAGCAATTGTGGTTCTTTCTGGGCATCTTGGCCAATCCGGAACCCCAGCCGTAGCCCTAGCACTGGATGGGCACCCACTGGTGGTGATTGTGAAAAAGTAAAACAGTGATATCACACAAGGCATTGGCTGTGTATGCGTGCTGAGTCACTTCAGTTGTGTCCAATTCTTTGCAACCCTGTGGGCTCCTCTGTCCATGGGATGTGCCAGGCAAAAACACTGGAGTGGGTTGCCTTCTCCAGAGGATCTTCCCTACCCAGGGATCCAACCGAGGATGATGTCTTTCCCACTGGAAACCCCCATCCCGCTGAAGCCCAGCCTCCCACCGTGGTTTAGAGATCACTAGCTTCCCCTAGAATGTGGACGGGGCCTCAGATCTCCTCCTGGTAGGGGGGTAGCAGACTGCTAGAGCTATAACAGCCCTTTCACCATGAGACATGCCTCCCAAGAAAAGCTTCTGCAATACCCTGCCCGTGAGGACCCTTGCTGGGATGGTAGCAAGAGGTGCATGTGAGATGGGAGTCCATTCAAAATCAGCCATTCCCGAGCACCTGCTGTGTCCAGGCACCATGGACCTCAAAATCAAACACAGCACTTTCCACAAGTAGACTTGTGAGAGAGACCTCAGTGCTTCAGGGGCTCCGTACACACGAGGAGGCTTGCAGGAGGCCACCCGCTGAGGTTTTCAGAGACCCCGCTGCCTCTGGGAACTCATCATGCACCACATCCACGATGTCTCCAATTCCCCTTACATGCTGCCGGGACGATCTCTCCAGCATTGTTTTCTGGACTGAGTCGAATTCCTTCTGTGCCTTCTTCCCTGGTGGTTCAGGTGGTAAGGAGTCTGCCTGCAGTGCGGGAGACCCGGGTTCATCAGGAAGATCCCCTGGAGAACGGAACAGCAACTCACTCCAGTATTCTTGCCTGGAGAATCCCATGGACAGAGTAGCCTGGTGGACTACAGTCCATGGGGTCACAAAGAGTCGGACATGACCGAGTGGCTAACACTTTTATTTTCAGTGTCTACTGAGACTGGCCTCTGGATGCCCCTCCTGTCCCCTCACTACCCCTCCTTCCCAGCTCCTCACTTTCCTCTGGGCTTCAACCAAGCAGGGCTCTGTGGAGACATTTGAACAAGCCCTCTTGCTTCATACCACACAGCCTTTGGGCTCACGCGTCCTGTCTGGAGTGCCCTTTCCCTGCTTTGCCCACCTGGCAAAGTCTTCTCTGACCTCTCAACCACACACCAATGCCCCAGATGGTATGTCTCTGTCTATAAAAGCAACTCCCAATTCCCCACCACATTGGGCTGATTGGTGAGGACTGATCAGGACCCTATGGGGCCTTCCTGGGACCGACCTCTCCCCTACATCCTCTGCTCTAGCTCCTCTCTTAGGTACACAGATAATAGTATCTGATGAGTACTTCCTGAGTTGTTTTATAGATGCTAAAACCACCACCAAATGGAAGCTGCTTACCACCTGATCATGAGCCCCTAGACCTACTGTCAACTAAGGACTGACAAGGTCAACTAGCTGATTACTTCAGAGTAAACTAACCAGAGAATTGTGCACAAGCTGATCACATACCCTGTGACCCACCTCCATTACCTGGTCTTAAAAATACTTTGCTGAAACCCTTCTAGAGGTTCAGGGTATTTTGAGCATAGCCACTTATTCTCCTTTTCTTGGCCCTGAAATAAGCCTTTCTCTGCTCCAAACTCTGATATTTCATTTTGTGTGGCCGCACAGTGCGTCGGGCACACAAACCTGAATTTGGTAACAGCTTAGCATGTTGTGGCCAATGACCACACACCCCATCACCCACATCTTACTAGTTACCTTAGTCTTCTTTTTTAAAAAAAATTTATTTTTTGGCCATGCCACATGACTTGCAGGATCTTAGTTCCCTGACCAGGGATTGAACCCATGCTCCCTGCAGTGGAAAGATAAAATCTTAACCACTGGGCCACCAGGCTGTCCCACCTTGGTCTTCTTAAATGCCAGCTCTTTGCCATCTCGGGGACTTCACACTTTCTGTTTTCTCTGCCTGTAATGCTTTTTCCCAAGAAGCCACAAACTTCAATATTTTGGGTTTCAGCTGCTTACAAAAGATTCTCCTCTGCCTCCCTATTGAAAATGGAATCTATTCCTCTTTCTTCTTTATCCTTGCACCCTGCTCAGTTTTCTCATAATAAAACACAATTGCAATAATTTCATGGACTTCTTTGTTTATCATGTTGTCATCTTCCTATCTGCTGGACTTTTGACTTCGTGCAGAAAGGAGGACTTGCTGATGATGCTCACCATTGTAGACTCTCCTTGAAGAATCGTGATTAATAAATATTCACTGAAGAACTAGTGGTTATATGAGTATACATGTACGAGGGAATTCACTCAGTGTGCATGTTACCATGTATAAATGCACATAAATAAAAAATGCATACAAAATGCACTTATAACACATTAAAATTAATAAGAGATAGTGCATGAATTTGCCTATGTACCTTATTATTTGCATCTGCATCAGCCATGTTTCACACAGAGCCTGGCTTAATACTTCTTCCATCTCTATGACATAAAGTGGCCAAACTCAGATCCCATTACATTAATGTGGTCTTCCTTGATACTTCCTCTCGGAAAGCCATCAAATAGATGATTTAGAACATTGAACATAGAAAACAGTTTATAGAAATCACTCACTAAACGTTGAACTGATGACTTGAAATTCAACAGGATAAACTATTAAGAGGATAAGAAAAAGGTTTATAGGGTATTTGTCTTATTCACCTGTTTAAGAGAAACAGGTCTCTTAAAGAGCTGCAAAGAGTATATGATTAAGGCCTTGGGACTGGATCACCTGCACATGAATCTGGGCTCTACTGCTCGCCAGCTGTGTGATCTTAAGCAGAGCGCCTAACCACTCTGAACCTTAGTTTTGAGAAATAAAATATGTCCTGCCATATCATTAAACAAAGGATGTCACAGTCATCCACAATTGCACCAGCACTGTTGGTGAGCTGGTGAGCCCTGAGGGGACTCAGGAAGGAAGGAATACCTGCCATCTAGCAGTCATCCGTTGTAGCCATTCCCTTCGATGAGCCGGGAGGAAACTCGGGATGTCAAAACACAAGATAACAGCACCAGAAAGCTTAGATGCACATCAAAGAAATTATTTCAATGAGCCCAGACTGTTGTACCTTCTCATACAAGAAAAGTCTAAATTTCTTAACTTTAAATACTCGGTTTTCCTTTAATTAGCAATACTCTTTTGATGTTCAGACTACCTGCCCTTTGCTGCAAAGTTTCTATATAACCTGGCTCCCTGCCTCACAGACATGAGTTACAGCAAGCTCCGGGAGGTGGTGAAGGACAGGGAAGCCTGGTGTGCTGCAGTCCGTGGGGTCGCAAAGAGTCAGTCAGACGCGACCAAGTAACCAAACAAGTGCCTCACCTGCTTGGAGCAGCTCTCTCAGGGTTACCTGAGATGCTGCCTCCCAGGTTTGAAGTCCTAAAAATCCCAACCAAATCAAACCCAACTCTCAGCTTTGAGGTGGTGCATGTTTTCAAGCCAGCAGTTTTCTCGTGAAACGGGATGTGTGATCCCTACCCGCAGAACCCTGGTAAGGATTCAGTTAGATAACAACTGGGAAGCACTTAGCACAGTGCCTTGCTAAAGAGTGGCTGTATTAGCAGTGCTAAGCACCAGCCCAGGCCCGGCCTTGGTCCTCTGGGCCCACAGTCAGTCCACTGTGAGCACCGCATAGTGGGGCGCGTGTGTGGGGCACAGCCAGGGAGCAGGGCAGGAGGCGGGGTACCCGCGTCGGGGTCTCCACCACAGACTTCTCTTCCCCGCAGCCCAGCCAAGCTGCTTCCTTCACTCCTGATCCCAGCTCTGGGCCCCAGGGATGCTGGGAATAAAGGGCCACAGTCAACAATCTGTTCAGCTGTGTCACCGTTTCTCGCACCTTCAAGTCCCTGGACTTCAGAAGCCAGGAGAGGAGACCTGCCTCAGGACCAGGGCAGCCTCATGTCTCTCGAGTGCCCTCCCTGCATCCCTGTCTGAGCATCTGTCTCCCTGGAATGCCAGCCCAGCCAAGATCATTCCCAGCAGTGAGCTCTCACCCTGCCCCTGCCAGCTGATGCTCCCTGCGCATTCCACCTATGACCCTTGGCTCTGAAATGAGGTTTTATCATTTCCCTTATTTTACAGGTGAACCAACTGAGCCCCAGGTGACCCAGAGTTCCAGCTCCCACAGGCCTTAGCTGGCTTTAGCTGGCCTCCTCTCCACAACTCCAGAGAGCCTGGGGCGCCAGGCTCCATGCTCGCGACCTCACTCTGGGGTCAGTTTTATTCTCTCCAGCTTACAGGTGAGGAAGCCCAACTTTAGTCACTCACCTGAGATCATGTGACATCAGATGCAGAGATGTCCCACAATCCTAGCCCCTGACAATGCAACCACCTCACTATACTGATTCCTGGGTAAATAATCTTGACTATCATCCTGAATTGGGAACATGCTCTTTTAGGATAAAACATCAAAGAATGAGGACCTCAGCAGGAGCCCTGAGGAAAGGGGACTTCCCTGGCCAACTCAGACAAGTAGACTTTCCTCCCTGTCAACCCTTCCATCGTCATTCAGAGGGTATAGTTAGATGGCTGGCACCCGGGAGACGTGATGGCCAGGGAGCTCTCAGTCTCCTGCAGAACTTCTTCCATCTCGCCCAGCCAGTGGACACTCAAAGCCAAGGTCTCCTGTCCCCAGGTCTCAGCCCCGATGACCCCAGACAATTTGATCACTTTGCTGTTCAAACTCAGATCCTTAGAGCACCAGCTCAGGGGACAGCTGCGTGCTAAGCTGCTTCAGTCACATCCAGCTCTTTGTGATCCCATGGACTGAAGCCCACCAGGCTGCTCTGTCCATGGAATTCTCCAGGCAAGAATTACTGGAGCGGGCTGCCATTTCCTCCTCCAGGAAATCTTCCTGACCCAGGGATCAAACCCCTGCGCTGGCGGGCGGGTTCTTTACCACTAGTGCCATCTGAGAAGGCCCCAGGTAAGAGCTGCCTTAATTCAAATCCCAGCAATGCCACTTGCCAGCTATGAGCCCTTGGGCAGGGACGGGATCTCTCTGCGCCTCAACATCTTCACCTGTAAAATGGGAATAATATTAGTATGGCTGTGACAATAAATGAGAAAGCAAACTTCTCAAAAAATGTTAGTTTGGAGGTGGAAGTGTGTACTGTTCTCCTGAAATGAAGCGGACATTCGTAAGGACTCTGACTTTCTTCAGGAGGCAAGTGCTGCAGCCAGGCAGCTGGAAGCGGGATATGGAAACACGTCCAGGGCCAAGTGAGGACAGCTGACTTCATCCAGGTACCCTGGCCAGGAGGGGAGGGCTGCCTTGAGATGGCCTCTGTGCCAGCCTAGCAGGTGGGGCCCCTCGGGGCCCAACACCTATTTTCATTATCAGACCCACATTCCTGGGATTCCTGGGTGAACCAAGCACTTATTACAACAGACTCAAACACCAAAGGAAAATACTCATTTGAGGCCCAGACACGGATTTTTCATTTTCATAATTGGCCATTGGGTCTGCACGTCCTGAGGGTGCAGGCGGAAAGGAGCTGCTGGACAAAGTGTCTCTGTGGGCGCTCAGCTGCCCATGGAGGAGGGCGGGGCCGGCTCCGCCCACAAAGCCCTCTGAAGGCCCATCCCCCTGCCACTGCGCCTGGCTTGTCAGCCCCTGGGCCGGAGGAATAGGCATCTACTCTGCTTTGCAGAAGTGGCCAGGAGGCTTGAGGAATTGCCTTCCGACCCTCACAACTAGTCGTCTAAGTCAGGATCTCATCTAGGGGGTGATTTTAGCTCCTAGAGGACAGTTGGAAATGTCTGCAGACCTTTGTGGTTGTCACGACTGAAGGTGGAGGAGGAGTGGATGCTACTGATCAAGGAGGCTGCCCAACGTCCCACAAGACACAGGACACCCCCAACAAGAATGGCCACCTGGATCACAAGTGTCAGCCCACTGTAGCTCTTGTCTACTCTTCCCTGTTTAGAGTCCATGGGGGTGTAAGAAGGGGAGGACGCAGTCACCCAGGCGCCTCCTTTAAGAGGGAGAGACTTGTACTGTGGGGAATAAAGGTCAGTATACACAGCCCCATACCGGATAGGTACAAGGTCACCTCACCTGCTCAGTCGTGTCCGACTTTTTGCGACGCTATGGACTGTATGTAGCCTGCCAGGCTCCTCTGTCCATGGGATTCTCCAGGCAAGAATACTGGAGTGGGTACCATTCCCTCCTCCAGTGGATTTTTCCAACCAGGGATCAAATGGGTCTCTTACGTCTCCTGCATTGGCAGGTGGATTCTTTATCACTGCACCAGCTGGTACAAGGTGGAAAGACACAAAAGACGATTCCAAATCCAGCAGACTTGGATCCACACAAAGCCAAGCTGGGCAAGTTGTTTCAAGATCTGAGCCTGACCTGTGAAATGAGCCCCCCACTGACACCAGGCAGGCAAGGTGTGAATATGAGAGGTGGTGGCACTGGCAGAGGACCTAGTGTCTGCCTGGAGCATGGGAGTTCTCCACCCATGCCCCCTCGTCCCTCCTGACTCCACAGCTCCTTTCCATAGGCTCCTGGTCTGCCCCTTCCTTCCCCCATACCCCCTGCCTCCCTCTCTCTGCCTCTCCAAACCCTCCCAGCACCCGGGTCACCCTCCCTCCAGAGCATCTGGGCAGCGTCCCCTCTGGCCATCCCCCTAACCCAGCAGAGATGCCACCTTGCCACACCCTAGTTTCTATGGGCCACTTCTGGATCCAGGGATATGGTGGCATATTTGGGACCATGGAGTGTGTGGGAGAGACATGCGTTCAGTGATGTGCACACATACTGAGCATTTCTGTGTGTGTGTTGGTGTGTGAGTGTTTCTGTGTCTTGTGTGGATGCATATATCCTGGGACTGCTTCTTTCTTCTTTCATTTTCTCCCAGTCTCTGCAGGATACTCTGCAATATGCTGGACTCCCTGTCTGCAGAGGGTCCTTAACAGAAAGCTGGATATGTGATGTCCCCTGATTTCAGAGCAGTCTCTTTATTCCCTCTTCCCTGAGAAGGATGTCTAGACCCAGGCTGTTATATGCCATCCTGCCTTTCCCCACACCTTCCCATCCTCCTTTTCGGAGCCAAGCTGTGTCCTAAACACCTGGATGGAGAGATGCTCTTATCATCCCCTGCCAGTGGGAGCTCTTGGTGTTGCTCATCAGCCAGAGATGGACCAGGCCAGCAGTACCTGCCTTGAAAAGGCTGAAGTCCTCCTTAATGGCTGGCGAACAGCCTCTGCCCCGGATCCCAAAGGCCCCTGATCCCCAGGATCCAGCCAGCAAAAGGCTAAACCAGGCCCTGCCAGGAGCCTCCCTGGACCCTACTGCTGGGCTGGGCTTGGCCCTCCTCCAGCAGCTCTGATCAGCTGGTACCTCTGCCATACCAGCTGTAAATATTTGCAAACATTCCCGGGAGACAAGGGCCTTATCATGCTGCAAATCACTGGGAGCAGCGATGCAGATGCTAAGCAGCTCTGAAATCACTGAAGACAGAACCACTGACTGCCTGCAGGATTTCAAAGATAACTTCAGGGAAAAAAATAAATTAAGATTATTTCCTAGGATCTTGAAGGATGAATGGGAGTCTACAGGAAATTGAAGAGAGGAAAAGGTTTACCAGGTCAGGGAAGAAGTACAAAGACCCGGAGGTGTATGACAGAATCTCTGGCTGAAGCAACCACTTCGTGAGAGTGTGGAAGGTGGGAATGATTGGAAAGGTGATCAGGAGACTAAATCAGAACCAGCCTTGAATGCCGAGCTAAGGGGCTGCAGCTACTCTTGGTGGTATCCAGATTCTATACTATGATCCAGGCCTAGGGCCAGCTACATAGTTGGTGGGTCCAGTACAAACTGAAAATGGGGGGCTGCTTGTTCAAAATAGATTAAGAACTTCAACACAGTTACAACTCAACATTAAATTAAGAGCAGGGTCCTTCTAAGGCCTGGGCCCCGTGTGACTGCCCATGCAGGTGGTGTCTCCCAGGGCCACTGGGCTGAGCTGCTGTCCTGCCTGGGCTGTAGGAGATGGCAGCCTGAGCCCACGAGGCCTGAGAGAGGAAGCAGGAAACACTGCTGCAAAATTCTCCTGGCCTCATGGGAGATCACCTCTTTCCTCAGCAGAGATCGGGTTACCATTCCAGACGCACTGGTCTCAGAGCCTTAATTCATCAGAGAGGTGTGTGCAGCACTTTGCTCTCTGCTCATGTCTTCCTCACCTGGCTGACCCTGCCACTGTATAAACACACGAGGCAGGTGCCTTGGAGGGCCTGAAAGCCTGCTTCTGGTAAGCGCTGGCTTCAAGCACTGCCCAGCGGCTTGGGGCTTGGGGATGTGCCCAGAGCCTGCCCAGGCCCCATCTCAACAGGGTCCAGCTGGAGGGTTCAGAGGGCCATCCGTGGACAACTCACTAGGAACAAGGAGCTCAGTACTTGGAGGAAATTCACCAGGCCACTTGGCTAATTTCACCTTCCCAGAGATGAGAAAAGCCGCCAGATGGGAGAAGGAATGAGCAGGGGTCTAACTGTACCTCTGATGCAAATAGAGGCCGAAATCAAAAGCTCCTCTTCTTGAGGTTAATAGATTCATTTGGTTAAAAGTTGAGAAGCATTTCACCACAACCTCTGTCTCCAGCAACCTGCCCTCAGAATTTGCATATGTTTTGAATGAAAATTGTCAGGACCATGCAAACTAGACAGCTATATGCATCTTATCAGATGGCTGTCGGGGAATTTGGAGCGAACAGGCTGGGTTTAAACACAAGTGAGGGCTGAGGCCCTTGTGTGGATCTGGCCCCTGTGATAGTATCTGTCCCCACCCTGATCCAAGCTTATGATAAGCCACCTTCTTCATTTCACCGGCCCCTCAGTGGCTAACAAGCCACCTGCTTGCGGGGAGACCTGGAGAAAGAGAAATGATTCTTTATGTCCCTCTGGTTCCACTGAGGTCAAGTGTGAGGGGCAGGTGTGGGCGCTGCTGCCGCTAAAGAGCTTTCGTTCCTTGATCCATTACTCCCTCTTCCTGCAGTGCTTCACCCGTTTCATCCCTCACCTTGGGAACCCTTCAACTGTGTTCGCAAATAATACCTATCTTTAGGGGAAAAATCCAAAAGGAAACAATGCATTATTTTTATTGGTCACATCATATATATCACATAAGTTTTTTGCAGGAAGAAATTAAAATACAGATACAAAGTGTGAGGAAATGGATACGTGGTCCTGAAGCTCCCATTGTTCCCCAGAGGGTCCCTGCCATTAGCTGGCGGAGTGGTTTGCTCTTCCAGCCTCACTCTGCCACATCGCTGCTCAAAGAACCCTGTCTGCCTGGCATTTGGATGCTCCTCACGTCCCCAGCTCTTGCCCACCAATTGCCAATGTCCCGCTCTGGTTCTTAAGACAACAAGAAGGTCCTAGTCCCCACCATTGCTGCATATGCCAGAGCGGGGAAATTGATAGGACTGAGCTCAGGCGTTTTCTGCCAAGCATTCCCCTTGCACTGTGCTAGGCCTGGGCAAGATGCAGTTGAGAGCCAGTAAGCCATGTGCCACAGCTTGTCGCAGTTTGGCCAGGAAAGTAGCCACCCTCCCATCTTCCAGTTTCCAGACTGGGATTTGCATCTTGCTTTCTAAAGAACTTTATGTCCCTTCATATTACCCACTGCCCTTCAGAGGTTACTTCTTGTCTACCTGCAGTTCCCAGGTTTATTATCCCAAGCTTAAATTATTTTCATAATGGGAGAACACAGCACATTTATCTTTTACAAAATTTATTTGGCAGATATTACATGCCCAGCGTATGAGCAAGAAATACTTGAGAGGTAATAGAGATAAAAGAAACATCTTCATATCTACTCATAAAAAACAGACCATTTAGGGACTTCCCTGATGGTCCAGTGGTTGAGAATCCACCTTGCAACGCAGAAGACAGGGACCCCACATGTCACAGGGCTGGGTCCCCGAGCCCTAGAAGAGCGCATGTGCCCCAGGAAAACACCCCACATGACACAGCTAAGACCCATCGCAGACAAATAAGTAAAATCTCTAAGTTTTTTCGCATGCACACACTGCTTTATTTAATTTGTGTTTTTTTTGTGTTTGGCCGAGCCGGGTCTTCACTGCTGCTCAGGCGTTCTCTGGTTGCAGCGAGCAGGGGCTCCTCTCGGGTTGCGGTGTGCGGGCTTCTCACTGCGGCGGCTTCTCCAGTCACAGAGCGCAGGCTCTCGGCACGCACGCTTCGGTAGGTGTGGCACAGGGGCTCAGGTGTGATCCCTGGCACGTGAAATCTTCCTGGATCAGGGATTGATAAAGCATCCCCTGCACGGCAGGTGGATTCTTATCCACTGTGCCACGAGGGAAGTCCCAATCAATGTTTGTTTGTTTGTTTGTTTTTAAAGACCATCTATTTTCATTTCAAACTGCTTAACACATCCCAGGGTTGGAGCAGAAGGACAAGAAAGCCAGCAATGTTTTAAAGGATGATTCTCCTGGGGCAGGATTTCTTAAGGAAGTTTTCCTGGGGTGTCAATAATACGATTCAGAGAAGCTACTTCCTGCCCTGGACCGCGAGGTTATACATCTCCTGTAATGAAATGATGACAATGAGATAAATGGCACTATTACCCTCACCCAAGGCTTATACAAATCCTGACGCCAGTGATGATGGCAAGGATGTGAAGTAAAGAGGGTAAGTGATACAATCTATGCCTAGCACACCGCAAGCATTCAGCAATTGGGAGCTATTACGTTTATCTTCCTTCTTTCTTATGAAGAATTATATTTCCCATTTTATATATGAGAGCCCTGAAGCTCAGTGAGGTCCACCTCCTACAATAGATCCCAGTAGCATACCAAGTGGGTAACCTGAGATTTGAACCCAGGTTCCCCAAGAATCAAGATGAGTTGTTATGACAGCTTTGCCAGAGTCTCTTGGCTAAATCATAGAGAAAAAGACATCAGCTCAAATTTTTCTTTTAATTTCCAAATGTTTACTCAGCATTTTTCAGAAATTGTCTGATTACTGTGGTTCACCTGCTTTGTTACAGTGTGAGAGGAAAGTCCTCCAAACGTGAGTCACAGTCCAGGCCAAAACATTGTCAGGCCTGCTAACTTTCCCTTGATTTTTTTCCCCAAGCTCTCCCTATTTCCATCTAGATCAAAGCCTAAGTATTATAGCCTAAATATTTGTATTTAAGTTTGTAAACTAAATATTGAAAGATGTCACTTGGGTGTATCCAACCTTGCTCAATCTGTTTCAAACAAAATCTTTGAATGTTAGTTTGAGAGAAGACAACATTGACTTTGGTCTGAAGGTTCTTCAATTATTGAGATCTTCATACTCTTCAAGATTGTTCCTTTAACTCTCCAGCTAATTAAAATCTCTTCAAGTTGTCAGAAGGCACACTGAAATATGATGGCAGACCCCTGTCTGTATTCGATCCTTTAAAGATAGTCAATAAATCACCATCTCTCACATCCTGAGACATTCCCACAATAACACATTTCCTGCTTCCATTTGAAAAGGTCTGGAAAGATCTTCCAGATTAGAAACACTAGGCCAGAATTCTGAGCCCCTGATGATGTGTACGCCTCCCAGGTTTGCTTATGCTGTGCATGTCACCCTCCAGGCCTGCCACAGTGCAGCCCGGACGCCCCCTGCCAGGCCTGCTAGAGTACAGACCCAGACATCTCCTGCCAGGCCCGCCACAGTGCCAGCCCAGCGTGTCACCTGCCTCTCCGTGTGACTTAGACAGGTCACCCAATCTCCTCTGCGATACCTCAGACACCTAAGTCACTGTCTGCTTTCCAGCCCCGAACTTCTCAGATGAGCCTCGGCTGCTTGCACTGAACAGCTCATCCCCCTCTCCCTTGCCCAGAACACAGTGTCCTGAGACCAGATGTGTCTGTCCTCTGTGACACTGAGTCCCCTGGAGTGGAGACAGCAGTATCACCGGTGACCTCTATGTTGACTGGATATATATTTTTAGGCTGATTTCCTCCTCCTAAACAGCAGCCCTCATTTTCTTATTTGGAAAGCCAACAGAATTAAGCTTTTCCAGACATAGCCCCAGGCTCAGAAGCATTCTCTGGTTAGTTCCTTGACTCCAGGCAGGCCATAGCACTCTTTTAGAGGAGACTTTTGGCTTTGCTCCTTTAAAAAAGAAGGAAGAAAGAGAGGACGAAAGAAAGAAAGAAAAGAAGGAAAGATGGGAGTGAGGGAGGGAGAAAGAAAAGGAGGGAAAAATGGACTGTTTTGATTTAAAATACAACACTTTTGGCAACATTGACATAGTTTAAACCTTAATAACAACAGCAAAATGATTTACCTGCAATTCCACCACAACAGCAAATAAACCCTCTTTAATCTTTGTCCATATACACATACAAATTTTTACCACAGGAATAGTTAACATTTGCTGAATGCTTGTTAAATGGATTGGGCCCTTGGTATTGCATCACCAAACCCAAAGTTATGTAGAGATTTTCTCCTATATTATCTTCTATGAGTATGCAGTTTTGCATTTTACATTTTGTACTATAATATATTTTGAGTTAAATACTTATATAATGCAGGTGTAAAGCCTGTTTCTAGATTCCTTCTTTTGCATGTGGTTACTAGGTTTCTCTAGCACCATTTGTTCAAAAACCTTTTTTCCATTGTGTTGCTACGGTCCTTTGTCAATAATCAATTGGCTATACTCATGTGGGTCTGTTTCTGAACTCTCTAATCTGTTTCACGGATCTTGTGTACGTCCTTTGTGCATGTGTGCTAAGTCACTTTAGTCATATCTGACTCTTTGTGCCCCTGTAGACTGCAGCCCGCCAGGCTCCTCTGTCCATGAAATTCTGCAGGCACAGATACTGGAGTGGGTTACAGTATCCTCCTCCAGGGGATCTTCTCAACCTGGGGATCAAACCCATCTCTTACATCTCCTGCATTGGCAGATGGGTTCTTTACCACCAGCACTACCTGGGAAGCCCTGTGTGTACTTTAGTTTGCATTAATGTGTAAAGTTCTTATTTATTTATTTTTAAATTTATGGGGTTATAATAGATTTACAATGTTGTGTTGGTTTCAGGTTACAGCAAAGTGAATCTGTTATACAAATAAATATAGCCACTCTTTTTTAGATTCTTTTCCAATATTGACCATTACAGAGAGTTGAGTAGACCTGCCTGTGTTGTAAGTAGGTCCTTATTAGTTATCTATTTTATATACAGTAATGTGTATATGTCAATCCCAGTCTCCCAATTTATCTCTCCCCCCTAATCCACCCAAGTAAGTAAGTAACTGTAAATTTATTTTCTGCATCTGTAATTCTATTAATATTTCTATTTGTAGATAAGTTCATTTGTAGCCTTTTCTTAGATTCCACATATAAGCAATATCCTATATTTTTCTTTTCCTGACCTGCTTCACTCAGAATGAGAATCTCTAGGGCTATCCATGTTGCTGCAAATGACATTATTTTATTCCTTTTTATGGCTGAGTAATATTCCATCATATATATATATATATATATATATATATACACACACCACATTTTCTTAATCCATTCCTCTGCTGATGGACATTTAGGTTGCTTCCTGGTCCTGGCTATTTTGAATAGCTCACTGCAATGAACCATTGTAGATTTATTAGTGTATTCCACATTTTCTTAATCCATTCCTCTGCGATGGACATTTAGGTTGCTTCCTGGTCCTGGCTATTTTGAATAGCTCACTGCAATGAACCATTGTAGATTTATTAGTGTATTCTTGCACCAGTACCACACTGTCTTGATACCTATAGCTTTATAGGAAGTCTTGAACACAGAGAGTGTCCATTTCTGAATTTGTTCTTCTCTGATATGGTCTCAGCTATTTTGGGTCTTTTGCCTCTCCTTATAAATTTAAAATCAGTTTCATATGTATATATTTACAAAATAACTGGGATTGTGATTGGGGTGGCATTAATTCTACACATTAAGTTGCAGTGAATGGACATCTTGACAATATCGGGTCCTCCTATCCTTGAAAATGGAATATCTCTATTTACTCAATTTCTTTTTATCCTGAAGAACCAGAATCCAAATTAAAACAAATGCAAACAGAGCTGGTATGATGCCCGTAAACAAAGTGGGGGGAGAAAAGGACTCCACACAAAACTCATCAAAAATCTCTCCTTGATCGAAGTTTAGATGGACTCCTCTGAGCCTCGTCTTCTTCCCCTTTTTCTACAGTACTTATTATTATTTTGAAATGGAATTACTGGATCAAAGGAGATAAATCATCTTAAAACTGTTGGTGCATATTGCCAAATTCCTTTTCAGTGAAAATGCACTCATTTCCACTCTTTTGTAGCAGAGTCTGAAAGTGATCATTTCCTCTCATCTTTTCCATCAACAGTATCATCATGTGAACAAATATTTTAAATAACTTTAAGCAAGATTTTTTAAATAGAAAATTTAAATGGATACATTGCTTACTCACCAGCTGACTTAATTTGCACTGTGACTAGCATCCCAGTAGCTGATGGATTCTCTCTTTTGACAAGGCCTCATCCTCAGACCCTGTCATTGGCTTGCCTAACAATTCTGCTGAGTCACTTTAGCAAGAATTCCCACACAGATATCTGATCACCTCTGATACCTGATTAAAGTTTTCAGCCCCTACCCTTGGAGTCCAAGTCTTTGGCCTGCCTTCAGTATGAGTCTGATCCTGTTAACTCATTTTAGTAAGAATTCTTCTACAGTGATGTCTCCTCTTAGTAATTCCATTCACAGACCCCCTGCTCCGTTGGTTGACTAAAAATCTTCAGCTGTCTTCATTGTACTCAGAGTGGACACTGATCTCTCTCCTCTGCTGCAATAGTCTTGACATCTATTCCAGGAGACTCGTGGGAAGCACTGCACAATCTGGTCTTTGTTACCTGCTAGAAGCTAGAAGCCAGGAGGCTCAAAGTCTTAAATGTCAGGGTTTGGCAGTGATGGGAATGGGCATTTTATTGGTACCCAAGGGGTTCTGACTTATGGAGGTTCTTGAGTGGCAGCATAGAGAGGTCTATGCCATTGAAAGAAGATTCCTATTATTTGCATTTCCTGAAAGGAGAGGTCATGCTATGCCAGCCCCTGGGAAGAATCAGGTTTGGGTCAGAAGGTGAGCAGGAATGAGAAGCCCTAAACGACAGCCTTTATTGGGGTGTCCACAGAAAAGGCAAGGCATGGCTGGGTAAACAGCTTAAGGTGGGCCAGTGTGAATGGTTCTGGTGGGCTTTGGGCTTCAGCGTGATCCTAGTTATGATACCTTGCCCTGGGATAATTGAGGACAGAGGAGACATCAGTCTGGTGTGTGAGAAAGATGGTGGCTAAGGACTCAGTCTTGAATCAGCCAGCCTGCAGGTAAGGCCAGTACCACCCATAACAGGGCCCTATAATGAATGGAGGTCAAGTAGACACACAGAACGGAAGAAAACATGAAATCGTGGGGTGTGGGAGATGGTAAGAAAAAGATCATAAAACAAAGTAAAAGGCAAGCTAAAATGCCCACGTCAGAGTGACTGGTCCTCTAAGTTCCTTATTTTGCTCTTTAGCTAACTGGGAGTAAAAGTAACACCTCCCTTGGACTTCCCTGATGGCCCAGTGGTTGAGCGCCTACCTGCAGATGCAGGGGCACAGGTTCAATCCCTGGTCCAGGAAGATTCCTCAGGGCAGCTGAGCTGGTACACCTCAACCACTGAGCTAGAGCACCCTAGAGCCTGTTTCGCGATGAGAAGCCTGCATACCACAACTAGAGAAAGCCAGCACACAGCAGTGAAGACCCGGCACAGCCACAAATTAATTTTTCAAAAAGTAACACCTCCTTCACCTCCTTCACCATTTGTGGTAAAGATTCCATAAGGTCAAGGGTGTTAAAACCTTGGTATGGCTCCTGGGGCAACCAACGGCTCATCAAATGCAAACTTCGTAACAGGCAACCATCTGGATGGACAGTCATGCTTCAACTTAAGTTTGTTTAGTAAGAAAAAATACAAACTTCCTAAGGGAAGCTGCAGTGTCTCACTGCAAAGCTAGGCATCCATGCTTGTTGTTGGCTATTTTAAATTGCTGATTCCTTGGCTACTGCTGTTTGTTTTAAATTGCTAATTCTTTCGCAGCAAGACCCGATTTACAAAAAAGCATTCAGCACCAAATATTTCACAGCCCATCCTCATGCATCAAGGAGGCCATCAGCCATGTGTGGCTGAAATAATCAGCCATTTATTTCAAGCTACACTTGGCGTGTAACAGTGCACCTCACACTTCCATGTGCATAGGAATCACATGTGCATAGGAATCACTTTAACCCTGGGGTTAAAGTACAGATTCTGATTCAGTAGATGTGGTGTGGGGCTTGAGATTCTGCACCAGAAGCTTCAGGGTGATGCCACTGGTGCAGAGTTCATCTTTTGAGTAGCAAGAGATTAAAATATGGTCTTGGGATTCTCTGGTGGCTCAGCGATAAAGAAGCTGACGGCAGTACAGGAGCCTGCGGGGTTTGATCCCGGGGTCGGGAAGATTCCCTGGAGGAGGAAACGGCAGCCCACTCCACTGTTCTTGCCTAGGACACCCCATGGACAGAGGTGCCTGGAGGGCTACAGTCCATGGGGTTGCACAGAGTTGGACACGACTGAGTGAGCATGCTTACAACTTCGTCTTACTTGGAGGCCGGGCTCCCTGGCAGGAGGGGAGGAAGGCACCTTGACAAACACTCTGTGGCTGCCTGAGTCCCTGCAGGCTGTGGGTGCTTTAGCCCTCACTCAGAGCCAAGCGACTCTCAGCATACAGGTGATACCTCTCCTCAGCGGGGTGGCTCTGGATCTTCCCCCTGTTCCTAGGATCTGAAAATGTGAAAAAGCAAAGGGAGGCCTGTGTTCTTTTCTGCTTCCAGCCACTGCTCTGGGCCCTGCTGGGATTAAAAAGCACGTGCCCTGAGACAGAAAGCCAGCACTGCTCACTCTGCGGGGGCACCTGAGGCCCAGCCTCTGACACTGACTTCGGATGCGATGGTGAGAGAGCCCCTTTTGCCTCTTGGTCCTCAGTCTTTACATTCATAAAAATGGAGTTTTGAATTAGGTCACTGGCTTTCAAACATGCAGGGTCATGAGCTTCATCTGGGAAGTCTGATAAAATCCTGACCCTGGCCCCATCTCAGATCTCTGTCTCAGTGGGAAGGTGGGTAGAAAGCGCTCAGAGCAGGGTCAGCCAGGAGGTCGGGGTGGGGAGGCTGGGGCAAGCAGAAACCCGGCTCCTGGAAGAAGCCTGGGTTACGGGGAAGAGGGGCCGCAGCCCCAGGAGGCACGGCCCTCTCCCCCCACCTGCCTCCGCGGTCCCGCCCATCACTCCCTCCCCTGTTTATAGCCCTTCCCACTCCTCCAAGGTCCAGGGGGTGTTGGGCACGTCTTCTGTTTGCTGTAAACACCAGAAGCTGCTGCTCAGGCTTTCATTAATCCTTTCTCTCTGCCTCCCAGGACTTCTGTCCACCCCACCCCACCCCACCTGCGACCTCCCTCTGTCCCTAAATCCCTCTTCTCTGATGGACCTGGAGGTGGTATTCTAGCTCTTGATCCACAGCAAGAGAAGCCCAGAGCCCATCATACCAGAAAAGGCACAGTGCACACTCCCTGCACACGGCAGACATCCCTCCCTCCGCCTCCCCCTTCATCCTCACTCGCTGCACTGAGGGCATCATCCTCACTTTTGTATTAGTCAGGGTCCTTAGTTACAAGTGATAGACACCCTGTGCCATTAGCTTTGGGGGTAAAAAGTAAAGAAAAGAACAAAACAGAAAACTACTGATTCATACATCCAGGAGGCACTTCTAGGTCTGGCTGGATTCAGAGACTCAACTGATACTGTCAAGGCTTGTTTTCTCCATCCCTGTGGGTCATAACCATTCTCTCCCATCAGATCACTTCTGACAATCTACAGCTCCAACTTTATATTTTCTCATCCTATTTAGTCTGCAGAAAAAGAGATTCCACCAGGCCGACAAAAACTAGGATGCCCTCACGCCTTCCCTTCTCTCTCCTCCTTTCCACCCTTCCCTTCATCTTTTATTCAGACATGAATAAGATAAGGTTGCTATCCTACATCCTCAAAGATCTTACAACTCAACAGGGAAGAATTGGCCATATACCAATAATGGTGACATTTTATGATTAGGGCCACAGCAAAATTGCCTACAGATTCTTCATACTTTCATTGGGTGCCTAGTAAATGCCAGGTCTACGTTCCCCTCTTCCATTTCTGTAGCCTGAGCCTCAATACTGTGTGCAGTACCCAAAGCAGGAATTGCTGCCAGCATGTAGCTCATGACATGGGGATTCAGTCTGGGCTACTTGTGTCTACCCAAGCAAGGTCCCAAGCAGGGGACAGGGAGAGATGGGAAACCTTTGGGAACCCTGGTGCCTCAACTTTTCAAGAAGGTCCTATCCAAAGAGATAAAGGATGAAGGGAAAGAGAAAGGCTATGGCAAAACTGGCCCCAGGACTCATATGCTGCACCCATGTAATCTAAAAATCAAGAGCCTTCTTCCTGCACAGTCCAGGGGCATGCACGAGCTGTGTGGAATGGGGTGGGTATAGTCTTGAGGGAGATGGTTGCCAGCTTCCATCAGTTTCTCTAGGAAGCCAGCTACAGCTTATTGATAGATCCATAATCTCACAGCAACACCCCAATGCTGATGCCACCCAAGTTCAAGGTCAGGTCCTTGGCAACAGTCCTACTTCTTCACCTTATCTCCAGGCCTCAAATCTGAATGTCTCCCTTATCCCTCACCTCACTCTAAACCCCCACCCCCAGCCTAGGTTCAGTCCAACCCTGCCTAGGTGTGTGATCTTTCTAAGCCTCAGCTTCCTCATCTGTAAAATGATCTGGTAATAATATCAGTTCACATTTAAGAAGAGTTCATGGTTATCCGAGCACCTTCACCCAGGTCATCTCATGTCATCTTCACATGACCCTGAGGGGTAGGTGCTCTTGAATCCAGGTTCACAGCTGGGGAAAGTCAGGTCTAGAAAAGTAGCTGTTCTGAGGTCACAGAGCAAGACAAGGCTAAGGCAGCTGAGACTCCTGCTTTACTGACTTCCCTTTCCCACCACCCTACCATTTAAGGAGGCTCTCATTCTCAGATGCCAACCCTGCACCTTTGCAACCTTGAGAGTGGGAGCTTCCTTAAATGGAGGGCCCTACTATCTCCCTCGCCTTTCTCTAGTGCCAACCCATCACAAAGCAAATACAGTCAAACCTATCTGCCATCCTAGTGCACGCTCTCACCTCCTAGGGCTGCTGTATGGCTTGGAGAGGATGCATTTATTAAAGCACCCTGCACAAACCTGGCAAGAGACAGTGCTCAGAAGTGTGGAGCTGAACTGGGATTACTATCCCAGGTTCGCTTTCCATCTTCTTCTCTTCCCCCCTCATCTGACTCTTTTTCAAACTGTATTTCTGCGCCTTTCAGCCCAGTGGAGCCTATGGAAGTTTTATAGGGCGGCCCCTCTCCCGAGCCTCTGGTGGCTCAGATGGTAAAGAACTTGCCTGCAGTGCAGGAGCCCTAGGCTGGGAAGATTCCCTGCAGAAGGGCACGGCTACTCACTCCAATATTCTCGTCTGGAGAATCCCAGGCAGAGGAGCCTGGTGGGCTACAGTTCATGATCGTCTCAAAGTACTGGACATGACTAACTCACACTTTCACTTTCATTTCCCCCAAACCAGCATTAGGACCTCGAGGCCCCAGGAGTTGGGGCCAGCGGGGCTCTCTCTCGCTGGCTGAGCCAGGACTTTGACTGCACCAGCGTTTCCATACTTACTCAGCTGGCTCCCAGTAAGACAAACGGGCCATTTCAGGAGTTAGCACCTGGGAAAGATTTCAATTTTATTTTTCCAAACTTTTATTACCTTACATTTAAAGCACTTACTGCCTTGCTAGTTTCTGGCAGCAATGCTCAGGCACAGAGATATGAGAAATAGGACTGCTGAATCCTCACATTCTTGGCTGAGGGGAATGTCCACCCTCCCCAGACCCTCCCTGCAGGGTAGCATCCCCAGGACACACGCAGCAGAGAGCTGGACCTGAACACCACCACTCAGCTGCCGTAGATGCTTCCAGAAGGTCAGGAATGGGTGGCTTGAGGGCTGAGGGGGCAGATTTTCATGGACAGAACAAGCCCCGCCTGATTCTAAGAAGAGTCACAGCCCAAAACCCTGGGAGCCAAGACAGGGCAGGAGAATTGAAGTATACCAAAGGCATCTACAGACCAGAGCTTTTGGGAACATTTAACCTCCACTGCAGCTGTGGGTTAGGGATCATCACAGCCATTTTGTACATGAGGAAACCAATGTTTGTGAATTTGAGGTCACACAGTTGAAGGTGGCCTAAGTCAAGCTACTGGCTGTGCAGCACTGACCAGTGAGCTTCCCCTCTCTGAGCTTTGCTTCCATATCTGTGCAGTGTACCACGTGCGAAGAGCTCCCACCTCAGGGAGGTGCTGTGAGGCTTAAATAAGATCACCCCGTAAAGCCTGTGACACAGTACCAGGTATATGGTAAATATATCTTGAATGAGCAAGTGAATGAAGGAAAGAATCGATGGCTGGGGGAGGGGGGCAATTCAGCTTCGGCCTTATTTAGATCCTTGTTGCTCACCTGTGATTTGTGGGCTCCTCAGCTGGTGCCAGTGGTAAAGAATCTGCCTGCCAGTGCAGGAGACACAAGAGACACACACGGGTTCTGTCCCAGAGTTTGGAAGCTCTCCTGGAGTAGGAAATGGCAACCCAGTCCAATATTCTTGCCTGGAAAATTCCATGGACAGAGGAACCTGGTGGGCTACAGTCCATGGGGTCACAAAAGAGTCAGACATGATTGAGCAAACCAGGTATTCTGAGTCTGGAACATGGCAAACTTTCTGATATTTTTTTTTGAGAATTGTTGTTGTTTTTCTGATCATTTTCCTCCACCTAAAGGATTTCTCCAGCTCCACTTGTGAAAATTCTGTCTTATCAGAGGCCACCACCTCTGGGAGGTCTCTGGGGTCCTCCAGATGGATGTGGAAGCCTCTGGACACTCTCACGTCAGAACATTCTAGGTAGATGTGCCTGCTCTTCGGCTCTTCTAGAAAGACTGCTTGTTGCTGGAGACAGCAGACCACAACCCCAGCATGACAGTAGCCATGGAAACGACTTCCATCCCATGTGTCCTTGAGGACAGGCCATGCCTGCTTGGCCCACCATGACCCATTTGCATCATGACTTCCAGATGCCAGTGCCAGGCCTCTTAGAGATCTTCAATGATATCTGGGGAAAACGGAACCATAAAAAATTTGTCCACAAATGCATGATTTACTGATTGGTAGCTGAGCAGGCAATTTACAGGACTCCAGCTGGTACCCTGGCATCCTGCAGTAACAGTAGGGACATTTGGGAGCTGTGCCTGGAAGAGGAGAATCCACAGGCTTGCATTTAGTCAGTGTGTGAGTTGCCTTGAGCCATCTGACTGTGCTCCATTGAGGGAAACTTGGAAAGGAAGCTAGGGAAGATGATGACCCTCCCTGGGTCCTTACAGGGAACCCCTTTGATGAGATAACCCTGCAGGGTCCCTCTTCCTCTTCCTTTAAAACTCACATGCCCTCAGCCTCTCTTAGAGAATGGGCTGAGCTTACATTCTCCTGGCCCTGTCAGTGCAAGGACATCCTGTCTGATGAGGAAGTAGTGCCCTCAGGAGGCTGTCTGAATTCTAGGTAGTGCCCTAGGACTGCCCTGCTTTGTCTATTGCCGTCTGGGCTTCGCAGGAACAAGCTTCAGCTTGCCAACACCCAGGATCCACTACTTAAAACTATGAATGGGATTTTCTCCCAGTGCTGAGCAAGCCCAGGGCTGACTGCTGACCACTTCCAAAAAGTGAAGTTCAAAGGGATGTCTGAGGCAAACAGAGAAGGAAGTAGGAACAGGGTGCCAGGTATGAGCAGGTGATACCTATAAAATATGGAATCTATTTGAGTGGTTACGACTTTGAGCTCTGGGGTTAGAAAGACCAGCGCTTCCCCACTTGGCTCCACCACAAATCAGCTATAATATTTTGGGCAAATTCCTTAATAACCTTTCAAAACCTCAGTCCCCAAACTGTAAAATGAGGGTAGCAGTAATACCTTGTCATGACAAATTTTAATTGAATGAGCCAGAGCATGTTAGTACCTGGCACTAGGGACATGCCAAGTAATACGGATGCTGGTAGCTTGTGTTATCCTGTAGTCTGTCTTGCCCACTAGACTGTGAACTACTTAGAGACAAGAATCCAGGTGACCGAGACAGGGCCTGGTCCATAGTAGATGCTCAGGAATCATTTGTTGAATGCACGGCAGATGAGGTAGAGTGGAAATTACACTTGCTGTTGTTTTGTTATAGTGTCGATTTATTTTCCTGTCTCCCTAACTAAACAGAAGTTTAAGAGATTACAGATAAGCCTTATTCCTCTATGTATTCACAGTGCCTAACACATAATCTCTGAGTCTCAGTCATTTCACCTGTAAAATGGGAATAACTTCCCTACTTGATAGGGTTTTCTGAGGATAACATGAACTAAGGCATGTAAGTCGTTTTGCATGGTGCCTGGCATCATGTGAGAGCCCAGCTGTGACCATACCCAGCTTATACACAGGTGTCACAGGCAGTGGCCAGAGGTAAGCAGGTGTAGGCAGAGGTGAGCTCCCTCACACTCCCAGGGCATGACCATCTAAGGTGACTGGGGACAGGCTTAGAGACTGCTCCCCTTTATTAATGCTCGTCTCCTAGACACTAGTCTCCATGTGAAAGGCTTGATGCTTGACAAGCAATAGCTCCTTTAACCCAAGGACAGAGCAACTAAGCAACTTGTCTGTGACCAGACAGGAGAAAGAGAGTGAGAGCTGAGCTTTGAGCCTAAGCCTTGGGCTCCCAAGCTGCCATGATGGAACTTCACTGTTCCATCTAACGAAGTGTTTCAAGACCTCAACACTGTGGGCATTTGGGGCCAGATCGCTCTCCAGTCTGGGACACTGTAAGATGATCAGCAGTATACCTTCCTTTATCACTAGATGCCATGTTGGGACAAACAAAATTGCCTCCTGACATTGATAAATGTCCCCTGGGTGGAGGACCCCCAGCTGAAACCACTGCGCTAAGGGAGCAGCAGCTTTCCCCTCTCCTAAAGCAACAGCAGCCTTCTCCCCACTGGTACCCTGAGGCCATGTCTCCTGGACACAGTCCCTTGATAGAAAGCTGAGTGCTAGTCCAGCTCCACTGCCTTATGTGTGACCTGGTGATCAGCCCCTCTTTCAGTGTTTCTTTGTCATCAGGAAAGATCCCCAACATCCACCCAGTTTCCCCAAAAAGAAGTGTGGGAATCACTTTGACTCTCCCTCCCTCACCATCCCATCTTATCCTTCACCCAGTCCTATTGACGTCACTTCCTACAGTGCTCGGCTCCCTCCCCACCCTCTCCATACCCTCCTCACCTGCTTTAGAGCCATCCCCTCACCTCTGGGTCAGCCTCCCTGCCTGTGTCTGCCTCCTATCTCACTCACTCCAATCCAGGGTGGTCTTCCTTCATCTGATCGCTTGCCTTGTTTTCTGAGAGCATCCTCCACTCCTGAAAGAGATGAAATGATGACAGGGCCCACTAAAACTGAACGCTTTGGGATGAGGTAGAGATGGGCCCCCATCAAGGTATGTAGCTCCCTGCATGTGAATGCATCACAGGGGTGACCTGTCTGTCTCCTCCACCACACGGTGAAGTCTGCATGGGCAGGGTATCCCATTCCCTGATCCTCAGTGCCTGCCACGTAGCCAGCACTCTCCAAATGCTTGTTGGATGGATGAGGGCTTGGATGGACAGAGGATGGACAGAGATCCAGGCATGTGCAGCGCTCTAAGCTGGGGAGCCCAGCATGAGCCCGTTGCTGGGCCTCCAAAAATATTGATGGGATGATCAACTTCCTGCTCTCAAGTAGAACTCCATTATGCAAAATGACTGTCCTTCCTAGTAGGGGCATTTCAGATCCAGAGAAGAGGATGGGAGAGTGAGATGACAAGACGAAGCAGATGGTTGGCTGTGTGTCTGATGGTTCTCCCTTGCACCAGAATTCTCTTACAAGGACTAGCTAGAGGAGGCGGGTCACTTCCTAAAGAGCCTGACCCTGGAGATCGAGGGTGTCTGACAACCTTTATTTTGGGGAAAACCACAAGCTTAACTGTGTTTATTTGGCAGGGGCAACCTCACAATGTCCAGTGGGTTCTCTTGACAGGATGGGGCGCATGTTTGCTCCAGCAGAGGGCCTGCGGGGCCGGTGTGGGCATGTCCACATGGAGCACACCCTCACCCTGCTCCCTGATGCTCCTGCAGCACCCCGCCCTCTGCCCGTGACCCAGGGAGGGGCAACAGCCAGAACTTGAGGCTGGAGACAACTACAGCTGCACCTGCCCAGAGCCAACAGGGTCTATTCCCTTGGATTTTCCCTGTCTTTGATTCCAAGATCCGGTCTGATTGCCAGATCACGGCCTTCTGTAGCCATGACCTGAGGTGCCTGGAAAGAGGCATTCCTGAGGTGGCAAGTGAAAGTGACCCTGCTGCCCCAGACCAACCCCCCCCACCCCCCGCCAAACACACACACACACACACACACACACACACACGCACGCACGCACGCACACAAAGGAAGTAACTAATAGGAGCAAGGAGTCCAGCAGGAGACAGAACCTAGATTGGAGATCAGCTGAGGCCAGGGCAAGTGGGAAAAGAGGCACTTCTGGCTTGGTCTTAAGCCAAGGAGATGCTACCAGAATGGAAATTCATGTTGAAGCCCCAGAGACTTCAGGTCAGGGCAATTTTATAATAGCTCCCAAGAGGGCAGGCCTGGAGTCAGAGAACTGGGTTCACCTCCAGTTTCTTATCATAGCACCTGTGCCACCTCAGACAAGCCCCTTATCTCTCTGAGCCTCAACTTCCTCATCTGTAAAATGGGAGGACAAATGAAATAATAGATTAGGCCTCTAGCACAGAACCTGGCATATTGTGGATGCTCAAGGCAACTGGTTTTTGTCGGAAGACATTCTCCATGTTTATGTCCCCCGTCCTCACACGGGGAAGGGACGTGGTTGAAGTGTGCGGTCTGGGGCTAGTCTGCACTGGTGCAGTGAGCTTGGCTGCATGAGTCCATGCCCTATGTGGGAGACAGCTGCAGAGCCGTATTGGTGAAATGCAGTTCTTCTTTGCCAGTCATGATAAGTTCTACTGATTACCCTTCCAATAGCCAGTCTCCTAAAACCTAGGCTCACTTCTTCCTTACAGGCAGAGCCACTTTCCGTCATAGTAGGAACTGCAAGTGCTAGACACTGTCTTTCCGAGGCTTCCTTGCACGTGAGCATGTAGCCCATCAATGGAAAGAAACACACTTCTTTGCCTGGATGTTGGTGTGGGTAGGTAGCTGTGATGCTGGGAGCCACCACTGCGTGTGGCAACCATGAGGGGACAGTCCCAAGACCAATGTGCAAAGGATTAGAGAGATGGGAGGAACTTTCTGGAACTTTCATGGCTCTGGAGTTCTTATAATGGGAGAATCAATAAGCACCAGCCTTTTTAAGCTTGAAGAAAGCATCTTGAACCAATGTGAATTGGAGAATATATATGTGTATACATATATATATATAACACACTGGCTACTCCTAGAGCTTCCTGCTGCCCTTCTCTGGCCTGAATGAAAATGGCAGACATTGAGAAATCAGGGAGGTTGCTAGATCTGAGGGGGCTTCCCAGGCGGTGCTAGTGGTAAAGAATCCCCCTGCCAGTGCAGGAGATGCAGGAGACCCAAGTTCAATCCCTGGGTCAGGAAGGTCTCCTGAAGGAGGAAATGACAACCCACTCCAGCATTCTTGCCTGAAAAGTGCTATGGACAGAGAAGCCTGGCAAACTGGAGTCCTTGAGGTCACAAAGAGCGAGACACATGCTGGATCTGAGGCCACACCGGAGGCCTGAGAGGCAGGGGTGTGGTGTGTTACTAAGACCTCTAGTGTCAATCAGTGTGACCACTGCTTCAATCCACAAAGCAGACACCGAGGTCTACACAGTGGCCGTCCCTGCAGGAGGCAATGAAGATGCGGAGCTGGAGCTCCACGTCTCCACTCATCTGTTCATTCACGTGTTTAATAAACACCCCAATCCTCAGTATCGCTCACTTTATTTTTATAAATCTGGTCTTTGCTTTGCAGTCCTTTAGAGTATGCCCCTCAGATTCTAGCAGCGGCCCATGAACACAGAAAGGTTGGGAGCTACCACGTTACGTAAGTCCTATGCCCTCTGGGGTTGCTTCCTCCCCTGGCAGTGTAACTGCCTCATGTTGTCTCACTGGCTCTGCATGCATGCTCGCTCAGTCGTGTCCCATTCCGTGACCCCATGGACTGCAGCCCACCAGGCTCCTCTGTCCGTGGGATTTTCTAAGCAAGACTCCTGGAGTGGGTTGCCATTTCCTCCTCCAGGAGATATTCCAAACCAGCGATCAAACCTGAATCTCTTGCATGGGCAAGTGGATTCTGTACTGCTGACCACCTAGAAAGCCCCACTAGTTCTGACCAAGGATTAACTAGCAGTCTTGATTTTAAGAAGTTTCAAAAGGCAGGAGGGTATAGATTGGGGTCCAGTTCATCATTAAGATCACACGCTCTGAAATTGAGCAGACCTGCTTTGGAATACTGGCTCTGCCAGTTATGGATGGTAAAGCCCTGGAAAAATTATTTTTTTCTCCCAGCCTCAGTGCCCATGCTTTTAGATGAGGACACACAGCACCCACCTCACAGAACATTACCAGAATTCACTGCACTTAGCTATGCAAGTTCCTGGCACAAGCAAGTACTCCATAAATAAGAGCTATTTCTACTGCCATTAGTGATCTTGTTACAGTTATGAGATCTCCAGTCTTCTTGAAATCTTCTCTATGAAAGTCCCAGAAAACTCTTGTGATGAAGTTCATTTTAATTTAAGAGTTAGACACACCTTCAGGGGGTGGGGGAGGGGGCTAGGTCCATACACCAAAGAAGCAGCAGGAGAATTGGAACATCAGAGCAGAGGATGCTGTAGCCTGCTCACCACCTCCTGGAATTCTGGGAGAATCAAAAGAGATGATGTGTGTTGGATGGTGGTTAGTGGCCAGACCTGCACCTGAGGACTTTGTCAGGAGTGTTGGGGATATTCTGCTTATTGATCTGGGTGCTATTTGCAATTCTGTTCAGTGTGCTAGAATTCATTCAAGGGGACATTTATAATTAGTACTCTTCTGAAAATATGTTATGCTTTCAACGCCAGGTTTTCAAGGTTGAGTTCAATGCTGGGTGTTGAACACCTTCTGACTATCATAATACTATTGTTCAATATCAGTGCTCTTGGGACTTCCCTAGAGGTCCAGTGGTTAAGCCTCTGTGCTTCCAATGCAGGGGATCCCTTGCTGGGAAACTAATACCCCACTTGCCACGTGGCACAGCCAAAAAATTGAAAAAATAAAATTGGTGATCTCGTTCCATTGCCATGCCCCCAGCACGTCTCCAGAATCTTTGGAGTTTGTGAGTTTGCTGCTTTCCCCCGCTCTGAAAGGGCAGGTACGATGGGGAAACTGAGGCCTCAGGCCCCAGAGGCTCAAGGTCACAGGGTTCCTGAGAGGCTGTCAGGCGAGCCCAGCAGCACCCGCCCTCCTTCCTGTGTCCCCTCCCCTCCTTCTGCCCTGACTGCCTCCCTGGCTCGTGTCCACACCTACAGAGGGTGTGGGCCATTAATTCCTGGGCAGACGGCCTCTGGGCGCGTGTGCAGGCACAGGCCCAGGGACGCTCAGACAGGCCTGGACCGCCCGGAGCCCCGAGGCAGCTGCCCCCTGGCCTCTGAACTGCGGCATGGAGCGCTTGACTGTTTGCAGGGTAAACAGGAGGGCCGGAGTGCCTGGGGAGGCTGGCGTGCACCTCTGCCAAGCTACAACAGAGAGCAAGGGGAGCGCTTCTCCTACCCCCAGGGGGGTCGCCCAGGGCCAGCTGGGGGCCGGCCTGGGCCAGGGGCTGCTGTCGGGGGAAAGGGGGGCTTGGCTTCATCCGCCTCCAGTGCGCTCTACACACTCCATCCAGGCAGTGTCTGGCTGGATGGGCGCCAGAGTGAGACAGTCAATGCAAGGTCAGCCCTCATCTCCCCAGCAAAGCAAAGGAGGGGAGACCCTGCAGAGAGAACCCCAGGAGTCTCACTCTGCCTCCGTCTCTCTCCCCAGCATCTGGCACATTCCTTGGCTCTGGGGCTGAGAGACAGCATGATAAAATGAACACACACACAGAACCAGACGGTGTGGGTTCAAGTCCCATCTCTCTCACTCATCTTTGTATGACCTGAGGCTAGTTATTTAACTTCTCTAGGCCTTAGTCTTGTCATCTCTCAAATACAGCTGCTGTGAATATTTAATACCCAATAACTTAGATAGTAGGGCAGTGCACTGGGATGCCAGGCTGTCTCAGGAAAGTCTTCCTTACTACTGCATGCCTGCTAAGTCACTTCGGTCATGTGTGACTTTGCGAGACCTCATGGGCTCCTACCTACCAGGCTCCTCTGTCCATGGGATTCTCCAGGCAAAAATCTCCTTCTCCAGGGGATCTTCCTGACAAGACTGAACCTTCGTCTTGTACGTCTACTGCATTGGCAGGCAGATTCTTTACCACCGGGCTGCCTGGGAAGCCCTCCTTATTATTAAATGATGTATAAATATTTTCTCAGTATTAAAAGAATCAGATGACCAAATAAGATAGTTTGTCTCCCCTAGCGCCACTCCCCTTCTAGGGGGCAGTATTACCTGTTAAACGGAATGTCACGTTCTTCCAGACCTTTTCCTGGAGGACTCTCAAAGCAGCCCCATCAGCCAGCCGAGGGGCCTGGACTGGCCTGAGGGACAGGTCTGCTGGGCTGGTCATCACTGGGCAAGACAGGTGCCCTAGCCAAGAGGCTTTCCAGAAAGGCTGATGAGCACGGAGGTCCTCAGAGCAGCTGCGAGAGCTGCATGGCAAACACCCGGGGTGTCAAGGAGGAAGAACATGTCCAAGGCGACGCTTCTCCACAGCAGCTGGGGGGCCACTGAGTCAGAGCCGCCAACACCCAGGCGCGTGGTGCGGTGCCTGCGGCTCACTCAGGCCTTTGGGTCGTCAAGGAGAAAGGCAGGTGCTGGCGAGCCTGCCTGTGTCTGCTTTCTATCGGCTTCGCTTTACAATATCCTATCTATGGTAAGATATGCTGGTTCACCAAACGTAATATATGTAATACAGGTTTACCATGCCAAATATTTCCTTTCAAAGTTTGGGATTTTTTCCCTCATTTTAAACAGCAAGAGAATTTAAGTTAAAATATTAAATAAATAATGTTTTGGGTGATTGGCAGAAATTACAAAAATCATTTCAGTGGAGAGAAAATGGCTAACTTCTGGCACACCCTTTCTTAGATAAGTAAGATGGCTTTTTCCAAGTGAAGCCTGAAGACAGGTGCCCGGCCGGCACAGGGGCCTGTGCCAAGGCCTGCTGCTCAGGGCAGGGTTCCTGGGGGTGGGCAGCTGATGTCCATGAGGACAGGATGCTGGAACTGAGATGCTCCGAGATGCCCCAGAGAAGAACGAAGTTAAAGTCAGCCCTGGAAGCCTCGCCAAGACCTGTCCGGACGAGCCGGAGGAGAACCAGGGCAGCACCCAGGTTTGATCTTGAGCAGCTCCTGGGGACTGAGGTCAGCCTCATCCAGTGGAAAGAGCCCTGAGTGGCATCCAGCACTCTGGCATCAAAGCTCTGCATCCCCGGGAGCGAAAGGGCAGGCTCTAAAGCTAGATTGCCTGGCTTCAAATTCCTTCTCTTCACTTTGTGAGTTTGCTTCCCGCCACAGTTCATTGGTGGCTCAGCTCCCTCATCTGTTAAATGGGAGTAATAATGGTTCCTGCTGCTGCCGTCGGTCTTTTTGAAAACTGAGACAGTCACCTAAAGTACTTGACAGGATTTGGCAAGGATGAAGCTAAAATGCAATGAATGCTAGCTGGCTTGTTATTTCTATTCTTTTTTTTCCTTCAAACAGATTTTATTAAGCAGACAGCAGGTAGTACACTCCCGAGATGTGATAGTGGACCCACCCTGAAGGAGTGGCTACTATTGCTATTGTTATTATTCATATAGTTTTAAAACAGATCTTTTGGAACAATCCTGCTTTGTCTTGGAATCTGATGGCCTGCGTTTGTATCCAGCTCAGCCTTTGGGGTATAATCTTAGGCAAGACCATCACAAACCGTTTAGACCTATAGTCTCCTTGTTCATAAAATGAGGCTGGTCCCTGTTCTGCAGGGTTGCAGCTGGACTCAGTGAACTGGGGTCTGCATATGAAGAGGCATAGCACATTGCTGGATACGCAGAAGGTAGCTGACTGATGATACTCCTCTCTCCTCCTCCCCCCGCCCCCCACACAGGAGCAGGCACACACACACACACACACACACACACACACACACTCCTATTTTAATCTTGGCCTGAGGCTGACAAGCCTCAGATTAGTGCTCAGTGACAACTTTGGCTTTATCAGCCCCCTTAGGGGTATTTGCATATTGGTAGAGACATGAAAATGCTTCCCATTTCAAAAGAGTGAAATGGTAGGATTACCAGACCTCGTTCCAACACTCATTTCATTCACTGAGGATGTAAATACATGTCTTTTAACAACTTTATTTCATTACAAAAAAATGACACGTGTTTAGAAAAGAGCAAACAATTCAGAGATGAATAAAAGTAAATTCAATAGACTCTTAAGTCTAGTCTCCCTTCTCTACCCACTTGCAGTGTTGGCAGCTGGTGTATATCACTCCACGTCGCTTGTTATCCTTTAGTCACTAAGTCAGGGCCAGCACAGGGGCATGTGCCGAGGCCCGGGCGGCTCTTTTGTGACCCCATGGACTGTAGCCCGCCAGGCTTCTCTGTCCGTGGGATTTCCCAGGCAAGAATACTGGAATGGTTGCCGTTTCCTTCTCTAAGAGGAGCTTCCCAACCCAGGGATCAAACCTGTGTCTCCTGCATTGGCAGGTGAATTCTATACCACTGAGTCACCAGGGAGGTGCCACATCTCTTGTTCAGTTCAGTTCAGTCACTCAGTCGTGTCCAACTCTTTGCTAGGTTCCTAGAAATATGTATATTCACCTACAGGAGTGAGAAAAAAAAAAGATTTTTTAAAAAAAAAATCATATTATACGTATCTCCCTGCCTAACTTTTTCACTGAATGCATCATTGCTATGTTTCCAAATGAATAAAAGAAAAAAAAATTACTGTCATAGACACTTAATTCAACACTGCAGATGTACCATGGTTTATTTGGCCTTTCCCCTATTGATGTGTATCAGCTTTGCAGGATTTTTCTAGTTTCCTCTCAACAGTTCAACCAATGTAGCAATAATCATCCATGACCATGTACACTGAAGGTTTTCATTTCCACTGGGTAGAGACCCAGAAGTGCAATTTCTAGTCAAAGTAAAAGTACTATTTGCACCCTTATTTGGAGCTGGTCCTGGTGCTAAGTCGCTCAGTCATGACTCTTTGTGACCCACCAGGCTCCTCTGTCCATGGGGTCTCTAGGCAAGAACACTGAAGTGGGCTGCTACACCCTCCTCCAGGGGATCTTCTTGACCTGGGGACTGAACCTACAGCTCTCACATCTCCTGCATTGATAGGTGGGTTCTATACCACCAGCACCACCTGGGAAACTGAAGAGTCAGAATTTGTCGACTACAAAGCAGCAGTCTTCTAGAAAGCCTGGAGATTTGGCTGGGGCAGGGGCTGGGGGTGGGGTTGGCAGGGTCCATATCTACTAAATACCAAAGACTGCAAGAATTATCTCAAGTTCTCCCCTTAATCCTAGATTGGGGAATTAAGACTAAGAAATACCCATCACACAGGTGTGGAAACTGAGGCTCAGAGAGAATAAAGCACTTGCCCAAATTGGGAGATTCTGAGATCTCAGCCCAACTCCGAAGAGGCAAAGAGCTGTTACCCCTCACAGCTGCCATTGTAGTTTGAACCATAAGCAGAAGATACCTGGTGCAGGAAGACCTGAAAGATTCCAAAGGTGAGCAGTGTCTGCTGTTGGGGCAGGGGGCAGGCTCTGAGGGCCAGCTTTCTGAGCAAGCAATGTTATTGTCTCTGACTTTCCTTTCCCTGCTTCCGATTCATCAACCTACTGGCTAAGCATCACCTTTGATGAAAGGCTGAAGAGATCCAGCAGTCTGAAACACCTAAAGATGCTGGTGCGGCCGCTTTTCCTTTTCTTCCTTATGCAGGCTGGGGGAAAGCTGGTGCATTGTGGACAACCTGTGGGCCCCACCACGCTGAGCTGGCAGGAAGGACCCTCAGGTGGCAGGGGGACTGGACTGTCGGAGCGCAGTGGAAACCTTGGCATTTCGCAATCTGGGAAAGCCCGAGGAACGAAAACACCTCAGCAGGTCTGGGCCGTGGGGCCTGGAAAGAAATGACTGGTTTCTAGTCATTCAAATAGCTAATCTGAATATTGACGACACTGAGATGGATAGATAAGAGACAAAATAACATGAAGAGACACCGACAACAGAGATCATCTGATTGACCAGAGCTAGTCAATGATTCTGCGGTCATCACAGGGATCATTCAAATGGACTATTTGAATCTTATTTGACTATGGGATGGAGTCAGTGTGGTCAGAGGCTCACCCCACAGCGACAGAGACAGCTTGCAGAAGTTGTCCTCAGGGATGATTGATGGCTGTACTGCACACTCGGGTTCCCAGAGCCTCCTTCTCATGGAATCTTTGCAAATTTCCAGTGAGGCCACAGGCAAAAGAACCATTTTTCATACAAAGAAACTGAGATTGGAAAATCCAAAGGCAATGGGAAGCAGAGCTGGACAGGCCTGCTTCCAGGAAGCTGGAGGAGTCTGAAGATGGATTGCCAGACTCAGACCCTTCTTCCATTCCCAACCCCCTTCCTGCCAAAATGCACAGGGTTCAAGTCCAGAGCCACACGGCCTCTGGCCTGATCAGGGGGATGAGCCATCTCTGGCAGAGGCCAGGGTGGAGAAGAGAACAAAAGGCTTAGCTCTCCTATATCTTCAAAAGTTTTTTTAAATTATCTTCAGTGTCTCAGTGTTTGATATATGCCAGGGCCCATGGTGCAGGCTCCAAGGCAAGAATCCTTCTTGAAGGCTACGTACATCCTGGCTCCTTTGCTTGATCCTGGGCTGGACACAGACTTGCTGCTTCTTCAACACATGACCAGTTACCTGAAGAGTAAAAGGGTTCCTGCTTTAGAAGCAGGCAGCCCTGAGTTCTGATCCTGCCTCAGGCACTGACTGCTGTGTGCCCTGGGCATGGCACTCACCTCTCTCAACCTCCGTCTGAGCCATCCGTATAAAGAACAAAGGAAACACTGCGAAGGGGGAAATGCTTAGAAAGGTATCCCAGAGCACTTAGGGCCTGGCAAGGGGTGAGCCATGAACAGCTGCACTCATCCTCTCTGCGGTCCTCCCATGAGGTTTCTCCATTGCCAGTGCAGAGCAGGGGCTGTCAGATGTGAGCCTACAGACAGACCCTCTGCACAACAGCCAAGAGAGCAGACCCTCTTACGCAGGTCCCTAAGGAACCTGCCCTTAGGAGACCCTAGAACTACACAGTGGTGGCAAGTGGTTTAGGCAGAGGCCAGAGGGACCCAAGTACAGTCCTGAGAAACGCCCTGGGCTCAGTGTGGTCCTTGGTGGCTTGGGAAAGGCCTGTCCTGGTGGATTTCAGCTTGATGCATCCCAAACACCCCTGCTCTCTGGCTCTCCCCTTCCCCAGACTGGGGGCTGAGCCTGCCACATTTAACCCCCTGACTAGCATGCTAAGTCAGCCCCCTTCTGCGTCCCCCTCTCTCAAAGCCTGCCTCCAGCTCCCAGCACAGCAGTGTGGGCCCTGGCATGGCAGCCCCTCTTCAGGCTCCCCTGAGTAACCTCTGGTGTGCATGTCCCCTAGCTTTGCTTCCCCTCCGAGGTTTCTGCGGCTCCTGCTGCCCCCTTGAGGCCAGATCCTGCAGGTTTGCTGAGCCGGGACCACAATTTGAAGAGGCTGGGCAAAGTCAGCCAGGGACATAGAGCCCCCACGAAGTTCGAGGGAGGTCCAAAGGGTGGTTTTGCTCCAGCTCGTGGCATCAGTCATCAACTGGATACCCAGAGCCCATCCAGATGGTAACAGGGTACTAGAGAAATGATCTCAGTCTTGGGGTGGCTCTGTACTCACCTTGACCTCCCTATCTGTAAAATGGGAATAATGACGGTACCCCCACATGGCCTTTGAGAGAACAAGATAACCACTTGGCCAGAAGGAGATAATAATGATTATGGATATGGCTAAATTTTATATCCTGCTCCCCATCAATTTCAATGTAGCCTCCACCATCACCTCTGCATTTGTCTCCTCCTTCTTCTCTTTCATGCTTTCTTGGTTCTCTGTTGCCTTGACCTGATTCACATGTCAGCTTCTCCAGGTCAACTGTTCCGGCACAGGGTGCATCCAGGTCTTTGCGAGGAGGAGGCATGCCTCTCCCGAGATTGTGAAGCGGGGGGTGGGGGGACGGTTGCTGACCCACAGAGGGCTGCTCCAGACTTTGGCCAGTACAAGAGACAACCAGAGGAGAGCTATGCCCAGTCTTACCCAGACTCTGGGTGAGTCAGAAACAGAATATTTCAGGTTCATGGCCAAGGGAGATTCTTAAAGCTGCACTTGCCAAATAGTAAGAATGGCAGCTCTCAATTGTTAAGTACCTACTGTTTTTCAGGCATTCTTCCTTCATTGAATCATCTGAAGTAACACCGAGGCAGGTTTTACTGGTCCCATTTTACAGGCGAGAACACCAAGGCTTGAAGAAATGATAAGCGTTGCTCAAGTTCACACAGCTGTGAAATGGAAAAATCTTTTTGGCACCACTGTCTGCCTGGCTCACAAACTTCCGCATCCTTGCCCTCATGGGTCATGTGGCCCAACCTGCCCAAGTGTGAGAGTCCTGTGTCTTGTGGGGAAAACGCTCACCGTGCTCAAGGCTGCGGAGTCCAGGTGCCTCAGTCCAGGCTGCCCTAAGTGGCCGGGGTCTTCTCGGATCCTACAGCACTCCTACAGCTCCTCAGCCACCCCAGATCCCAGAAGGACTTCCCGGATGGAGGAGGCCCAGTGTGTTGGGGCCCTCAGAGGCAGTCAGGGTCCTGTATTCAGCATGCCCGGGTGCTCGCTCTTTTGGCCTCAGTAAGGTGTACAGACTAACGGAGGGTACTTCCCAGCACAGCCCAGGGGCTCAGATTACCTATCTCCACCCCTTCCTAGCAGCATGGCCTCACTGAACACCAGTGCCTGCACGTGGGAACCAGTGATCATAAGGGTACTGACCTCAAGGGTTGGCAGGAGGATCTGGTGAGCTAAGACCGTCAGGTGCATCTCCAGCATAGCCGGACAGGAGGTGGGCACCCCTCAGGGGCAGCTGTCATCAGTGGTGTCAGTTCTCTGATCATCTCATATCAATCTGAAGTTTTTGTCTTTGCATAAGATAAAATGGAAAAAAGTAACGTGATGTATTAATAAAGATAACTTTATAGCTAGCCAAGGTGTTGATGCTGGGAGGGATTGGGGGCAGGAGGAGAAGGGGACGACCGAGGATGAGATGGCTGGATGGCATCACTGACTCGATGGACGTGAGTCTGAGTGAACTCCGGGAGTTGGTGATGGATAGGGAGGCCTGGTGTGCTGCGATTCAAGGGGTCGAAAAGAGTAGGACACGACTGAGTGACTGAACTGAACTGAATTGAAGGTTCTTCAAAATAAAGCCTGTATGGGGCCAAATAGTAAAAGAGTCTTTGCTTGTGAAAAGGGAATTTCTGGGGACTTCCCTGGTGGTCCAGTGGATGAGACCCTGCACTTCCGATGCGGGGTGGGGCATGGATCCAATCTCTGGTTAGGGAGCTAAGACCCCACATGTCACACAGTGCAGCTAAGAAAACGCGAGAATCTCAACTCTGGAGTGCCTGAGTCTGTCTTTTTTAGGGAACACTTTTAATTATTTATTTTTAATTGGAGGATTATTTCTTTACACTGTTGAGTTGGTTTCTGCTGTACAAAGGGTGCATCAGCTGTCAGTATACATATATCTCCTCTTCTTGCACCTCCCCCGACCCAGGACTTGAATCTTAATGCAAAAATTTGGGTCTTTCAGAAATGGCTGTTCTGAAATCTGCCCTTGAGTCTGCCAGATGTCACAGGAGAGGGACAGAGCATTGTCCTATTTTAAAAGCATCTCTGCTGACTGGTTCCCAGAATTCTGCTCTCTACTTTGAACTCCGCAGACTGGGGACAGGTGACTTGGAAACAACTTTGTTCCTAACTCTCTATTTCCTTGTTTCTGCAACACTCTCACCGTGGGCAGGCTACATCCGTGAAAGCTCTAATCTGGAAATAGGGAGTGCTGAGTAAAAGTTTCCATTCGTAGCCAGCCAGCCGTGCCATCCTGGGCAAGTCAGATCACCTCTGTGGACCCCCTCCTCTTCATCAGTAAAATGAGGTCATTGAACTAGGTGGTAAGTTACTGGCATCTTGAAATTCCCAACTTTCTTTTCAGTAAATATTAAGCCATTACAGTCTCTTCCTAGTCACAAAGAATTCAAACATATCTGGATTATCTTTGCCCAATGCAGGGCCCATCACAGTGGAAAGGACCTAGCAGTCTGGACCCAAGATGGCAATTAACCGAAGGGATACTACAGGCTGTGCACCGCTGACCCCACCCTCCACCTGACAACGTGGCCTCACGCCTCCATCATAGGGCTGCTGGCAGTGCCATGCAGACACACCTTCCAACACACAGTAGGCCCTCAGGAGCCTTCTGCTGGATGACAGGGCCCATGTAGAGCTGGTTGGAATGGAAATACTGACTCATGAAATGGAATTCTGTTCCTGCTGCCCCAGCAAGTTGGGGGCACATTTGTCCCCATCAAACATCCACCAAATCATGCTTCATAGCACCAGCCAGCAGAACTGGAGGAAGAAGATCTATTATTTTCTGTGATGGGCTTGGAAATAGGTAAAGATTTCAGCCTAAATTGATTGATGTAAAAACACTGGTTTGTACCTAAAGTAGAGTTGAATCTTTTACCTAGGAAGAGGATTTTCGAAGCCAGTCGTCCTCTTAAAAAAAACAAACACACATTTTCTTCCAATGCTGGACACTGAGGTAGGCCCTTAATCTAGTGTTTTAGCACCTTCAAATCCAAGAAGGTTCAAGATAGAAGGCACCTTGGAGAACTCAAGCTCAACCCCTCATTTGATTAGTAAAGAACCTGAAGACCCGGGGGGAGAGGGAGCCCTGGCTAAAGCAGGCGGCTGTTGGCCTGAGATGGGGTGAACTTAAGTGAGCACACTGACTGCCGCTGTGCAGCGCCGGATTTCCTGCTTTGAACAGCGTATTCGTGCCCAAGTGCCCACTTGATGACCTTGTGAGGGGGATATCAGTATCTCTGTTTTTTTTGTTTTAGGGGGTTTTCTTTGTTTTTTGTTTGGTTGGTTGTTTTATGCTGCACTTTACAGCGAGTGAGATTTAAGTTTCCTGACCAGAGATTGAACCCAGACCCCCTTCACTGGGAGCACACATCTTAACCACTGGACCAGGCAGGAAAGTCCCAGTGCCTCTGTCTGACAGATGAGGAAATTAAAGTTCACGGTTTTGGAAGGATCTGCCCATGGTCACCCGGCCATGTCTCCTAACACCCGTGGCTGAACCAGAACGTCTCGCCATGGCTGTGGGAGGTGTTAGACCGGTTCCAAAGGGAGGCAGATGCGCCAGGACTCTTGGGGCTCTCTCCCTAGCCTGTGGGGGTTGAGGGGGGGCTGTGAGTCTCAGGGCAGCTGGAGAGTATGGGTATAGAGTGCTCACTCCCGTGCCCTGGATCAGGGAAGATAGACTGGACCACTCTCGAGGGCTGTCTGTGTGCCCAGGCTCCTACGAAGCATCAGAGGCATTAGAGAATGTCATCTCTGGCTTATCTAAAGAGATGGAGGTAATTCCCATGAACCGATTGGAAAGAATCTCATTCATAAATTTAAAAAGAGCAAACTACTGACACATACACCAGGGAAGATGCTCAGAGGAGAGTCACAGTATGTTGAATAGATGAAGCCAGGTTCAAAAGAATTCTGTATGATTCCATTTCTATGAAATTCTAGAAAAGACTAATTCATAGAGACCTGGGGCAGAATGGGTGAATGGGATAGGGAAAATGAGGTGGGATGAGATACAATTAGGTTTACATAGCTCTCTTAAAGGACAGTTAACCAGAGGGGGAGGGAGAAATGACCAATATTAAGCCTCTCCCAAGGAGCTAACTGAGGTTCCCTGGCAGCTCAGCTGGTAAAGAATCTGCCTGCAATGCAGGAGACCCCGTTTTGATTCCTGGGTCAGGAAGATCTCCTGGAGAAAGGATAGGCTAGCCACTCCAGTATTCTTGGGCTTCCCTGGTGGCTCAGATGGTAAAGAATCCACCTGCAATGCAAGTGACCTGAGTTTGATCCCTGGGTTGGAAAGATCCCCTGGAGGAGGGCATGGCAGCCCACTCCAGTCTTCCTGCCTGGAGAACCCCATGGACAGAGGAGCCTGGCGGGCTGCAGTCCATGGGGTGGCAAGAGTCGGGCACGACTGAGTGACTAACTGCAGCACAGCACAGCAAGTAGCTAGCCGGTTTTGGAATGAAGCAGAGTCCATAGACAGAATTTCCCAGCACCTTGATTTTCCTCGTGCCTCTTGCTCAACCTCCAGTGCTTTCTCTGGCCTCCCCCAGACTTCTGACCTTGGCTTGAGGGCAGTCTGCTACACCTCTTGGCTTTCATTGCAGAGGTCCTTGAGATACTTCCAGATCCCACTACCCACCCTCCCCCGCCCTCCCACCACGCGTCCTTACCCTCTTCCCTCCAGCCAGAGCAAACCAGCATCCTCTGTCACCTTCAGAGGACCCCGTGCCAAGAGTCACGAGCTGCACAATGGCGGTTGAAGCTGCAAGTACAGCACAAAGAGGAGAGTCTACCTTCCTCTGGTGTTCTTTCAAACAGATTCATTTCTCCTTTGATGTTCTCATGAAAATTCAGATTTTTCTTCTGACAAGACCATACGGTGACGTTTTCAAGAAATTCAGATTGAGCTTAGAAGGGAAATGCAGAGGCTAGCTGGAATAAGACTTTGAGATGAGATAAATGTGATTTCAAATGCCACATTCACGAGAGCCTGATTTTCAAATAGCAGGCCTGGCACACCAGAGCTGAAGTGATGATGACTCGTGCTGAGGGTGGGATGTTTGCAAAGTACCTTGCTCAGCCCTTCTTGTGTAGGCTTCATTTAATCTTCACAACAACCCTGTGAGGTAGGTTATGTCTGTAGGAGAGGAAAGTCAGGTTCAGACCCAACGTGACTGAGAGATGAAGGTGAGTTCCTCCCCAAAGGAGGAGGTGGCATTAAAGCTGGAGCTCCCAGCCTCTCTGCCACTCTGTTGTGTTATTATGATTATTACTCCCGATAGCCTGGCTGCTAGGAAATTATTTTGCATCTTGTATCAGGAAGAGTCTTATCTCCTCAACTGGACTGCTATCTATTTGATTAAAGGATTTATATCTCCTTCACCTCTGTATCATCAACCCCTCCCCTATGCACATTGGAGGATCTCATGAAATAGCAACTGAGACACTTGGATAGGCTTTGGAGAGAATTTTCCAACAGCCTATCTTTTCCTCTCCATTCATTAAAAAAAAAAAAAAAGGTCACCTTAAATATGAATGTTCCATTATAAAAGTAAGCATATCAAATGCAGACAATTCAGAAAACTATAAAAATAGGGAGAAAAAATAAATTTTGATCTAACCACCCAAAGATATGGTTAGACAAATGATGTTTTATCTTATTTCCTTCCAGTCTCCCTGTGCAGAGATTTTTACTATCACTCTTTATCAAAGATACTGTTCTTTATAAATGTTATTTTATGATAAAAAAGTATATTTGCACATTGCAAGAGGGAAAAAAAGACCATGAAAATGATACAAATTACTTAAAAGATCACAACCAAGAGATAATATTAACTCGTTGACATATTCTAACTTCTTTCTCTGCATTTCCTTCTGAGGACTCCAAATTGCAGGATGGGGGGGTGGGCAGCCTTGGCTGAGGTTCAGATTAGCTGAAGAACCTGTCTATGACCCATGAAACCAGACTAAAGAAGATAGAGGTATTTGTTCCATTGTTTTAATTTAACATTGAATGTGGAAAGTACCAGATTTCTTATTTATTCTTAATTATATGACATTCTATCGTATGGCTGAACCTCAAATCATTTAACCAGTTCTGAGTGACTGGCCCTGTTGGGGGTTTACAGGCATATTTGTAAGCGGCAGTGAGGTGGGCGTCTCCACTGTTACCTCTGCGAGTACGCTCTCTAGTCACTGATGAAGAGGTAACCGGGGCAGCCATGCGGACTCCTGGACTTCAAAGGCTGAGTTTCACCCACAAATAAAAGAACTCTTGTTCTTTTTGGTATAAGCCTGAGGTGCCTATGGACCCAAGACAGCCAGTGAATTTGATTCATCCAGGGGAGTAGGTTTCTGACAAGGAAACTTTGTGGGTTCCCCTAGAAACCTCCTGCAATTTTTCTAGACTGGCAGCTTCTAACTGGCCTTGCAGATGGATGCACAGGGGTGGAAAGGGCACAGAAATAGAAAAGAGACTTTAAAAAATGAATATGTCATGTGAAAAACAGTCCAACACTTCAGAGGAAGCAAAGGAAAAAGAACGAAAAATAGTCTCTCTCTCACACTCAGATTCCCCATTCCTGCTCCAGAGGCAGCTACTGTCCATGGTTTCATATGTGTCCTTCAGGAGCGGCCTACACTAACATGAGCGTTTCTCTGTCTTTCCTCCCATCTGTTCACTTGTCCAGGCTCCTATGGTGCAGGAGACACAGGCTTGATCCCTGGGCCAGAAAGATCCCCTGGAGGAGGGCCTGGCAATCCACTCCAGTATTCTTCCCTGGAGAATCTCATGAACAGAGGAGCCTGGTGGCCTGCAGTCCATGGGGTCACAGAGAGCAGGGCACAATTGGAGTGACTGAACGTGTATCCACTTGTCCAGCTTTCTCTTTTCCTTTTGTATCTGTATAGCTACTTATCCATTCATCCACATAAAAAATCACGGATCTTTAAATGAATGTTTATCATAAATAGAGCAGTTCAGAATGGACTTTAAGGTGAAGAATCCTGGGCCCCCAACCCAGCCACCCATCTGCTTTGTAACAGTAGCCAAGATGCCTTACTTTTCTCTGCTTCTGTTTGCTCATGTATAAGATGAGCTCCCTAATGCCTCCTAAGGGGGCTGTGAATGTGTCTTGGGACATGGAGATGGCCAAGTCAGTGGTGGCAAGTGAAAGTTTTGCTCTCCCAAGACCCACAGGCAGGAAGGACAGCAGAGAGGTCTTCCACCCAAATGAGGGCACAGGAGAGGAGAATGCAGAAGCAGGGTGTCGGGAGTCCACCTTTGGGCACTGGCTGGTCACACTGGCATCCTCGCCTGGTGTAAGGGGACAGCGTGATCTTCATAAACATCACCTCACCTGCTCTGCGAGAGATAAGGTGTTTGCTAAACTTTGTGGGATGAGCGGGCCCTTCCGCATGACCACCGCCAGGCCAGCTGCCTGCTCAGACCAGCTGTGGGGGCCTCCAGCTCAACTCACCCCAAATACAGGAACCAGCGAATGGCACTGGGTCTATTTAGTGTAAATAGAGGCAACTGCTCTTGAGATTAAGGACACAGAGGTCACAGCTGGGAGAGGGGCAGTGGCCAGCTCGTGAGCCAGTGTCTGTGGAAGCATTTGCAGTATAGGGTTCAAGCCTCTGATGTGGTACTAGCTCCCTCTGGGGTGACCTCCGAGACAGGGGTATGCATCAGGGCCTCTGTGTGGTGCAACCACGTGGAGGGTGCCCCCTGGAGTTGTGCAGCAGGGCAGCCCTTGGTCCTCAACAACTTGGAAAGTCTAGTCACCTGAGAAGGCGGCCACTGTCCCCGTGGGCCCTGGGCCCATCCACAACTGGCTTTCGCATTCCGTGCTACTTCCTAAATCCAACTCTTAATTATGATTATACAGCTTTAGTATGTAGAGCTGATGTTAAGTAATGGCCATGATTAAGAATGAATTTCAATTAAGCTTCATTCAGAGCCTGCCTCCAATTGCTAAAGATTTGCAGCCTGAGAAGGGGAAAACCTACCTGTGCACAAAAGTTTGACCTTCCTGCTGCTGAACCATCTTGGCCAGATGGGTCTGCTTGATTTTCTGGCCTCAAGAGCACATTTCCTCACCACACTATGCATGTGTGCTAAGTCGCTTCAATTGTGTCTGACTCTGTGTGACCCTATGGACTGTAGCCCACCAGGCTCCTCTGTCTACAGGATTCTCCAGCAAGAATACTGGAGTGGGTTGCCAAGCCCTCCTCCAGGGGATCTTCCTGACCCAGGGATTGAACCCATGTCTCTTACACTGGCAGGTGGGATCTTTACCACTAGTGCCTCCCGGAAAGTGCTTCCTCACCACACTACATGGGATGTAAACTACATTTCCACCTTCCCTCCCACCCAGCCACATACTCAGAACTTGGGCAACAAGGAAACAGAACAAAACTACCCTGGAAGTAGGGAAACTGCACTTCTGAAGGTTCAGCCCAAGGGTCAGCGCCCACCTCCCAGGTGAATGCCACCTGCATTGCCCATTCTGCCTTAGGAAACAAAGCCCACTTGCCATTCTCCAACTCTATGATACCCACTCTACAGATGGGAAAAACAAGGTTATCAAAGGCTAAGACTCACGGCTAGTGGAAGTAAAGGGAAGACTGTGAAATCAGATGTGATCTCAATGTTGTGCCCCCTCCAGTTAGAACACATCCTTTCAGTAAAGGGCAGATGTCTATGCGTTTAGGAGAAACCAACCTCCTTTAATTTCCTAACGGGCCACGTAAACCAGTATATCCCATACTTAGGGTTCATGTGCCATGCAGGCAAGTTCTGCCACATCCACGAACACAATCATGTACCTATCAGTGAAAAACAAACTCATTTGTTTTAAAACAAAGCTTTCTATCCTACTTTAGAAACTGCCATTAAGCAAAAGCTATCACAAAAATATAATAATAAGAAATGAAACAAAGTTATTAAACTCAAACCAGAAACTGTTACCTTCTGAAAGTCTAAGACTCAGACTTGGTCTTCGTCTAAAAGAGAGGTGAGAGAAATGTTCATGACACAAACATGAAACTGGGACTTTGTCCTTGAGGTCATCAGAAGGCTTGAGAAAGAGCTGGAAAGAAAGTCGTTATGCTGCACTGTGATTCAATATTATTTAAAATCCTATGCCAGCGCCGCCTAAGATAGACTCATCAGCCCAGCGTGAGAGGGAAAGTGTGTCCAACACTTTCCAAGACACTGATCTAGGCTTTAGCACAGGGTTCTAGATTTTGCCTCCAAGTAATGCGGCCCTTCAGCTGCTCCATGGGTGACAAAATCCTGTCCAGAATTCAGCTTTCCTGTCCCCGAGCCCTGACCCAAGGTTGAGGTGCAGACATTCCTTTGGTGTTTCGAGTACAAACACAATGAAATCAAAACGCTTTCCAGGTCATCTGGTGGGGTGAGTCCACCTGCCGATGAGCCTGACCACTCTGTGTTGAATGTCATCACCAGCCCAGTGCCTTTCATGACTAAGTCACTTACTGAAAAGCTAAACTCTAAAAACATTTTGATTTTTCTAGAAGGAAATGGTAGGTGAAAAATGGGATTCAATTACCTTGAAAATAAAAGGGGCAATTTCATTCACCAATGCTGTACTTAGAAGTTCAGTTTGAAAACAGCCATTCAGATGAATCCCAGCCCAATTAAAAGGGGGCAGAAAAAGGAAATTATTTATTAATCCTCTCATCTAATCCTTCTGACTGAATGAATCTTCCTTAGACTCAAAAAAAGGTAGATGGACTTGAAACACAATTAATTAAGCACTTCAATAATTCAAGCCACAGAATCTTTCCTTTGAAAGTTGGGTATTTAGAGGGCCCATTTGCTTAACGTAACCAGTCCAGTGACCCCAAATCCCAAAACCAAGAGGGTGCTCTGCTGAATGGAGCTGAAGGACTCATTGCTCTTTTCCAAGGGATTTGGGGCGAAGTTACAACCAAACCCTTTAACAGAGTCAAAGACTTTTAGGTAAACCTGGCCAATATGTTCCCATTTCCTACACCTGGAAGACTTCACCAGAAAAGAAGACAGTCTTGTTAGAAGTAGGAAAACAATATGGAAATTAACTTATGCCAGACAACCAAACAGACATAATTAACCAAACAGCACCAAACACACGTAAGTGGTGGTTTACTACTGCTCATTCTTTCTTTATACTTTTATGCCTGGCACTGGAGTGATGGCTTCTGAAGCCATACTTAGCATGTCTTCTCCTGTCATGAATAGCAAAGCTGGAGCCTCCCTGCACAAGGGTTGGATTCTGCTCTGCAAATTACCAGCTGTGGAACGTGGGATCTCAGTTTCCCCATCTATAGAATAGGGATAATTGTAGCACCTACCTCCCGTCAGATTGTTGTAAGGACTAAATGACAGTGCGCTTAGCACAATGCGTGGCGCATAGTCAGTGCTCAGTGGACAGCTGATGGCTGCTGTTAACCCTGGCTCGAGCTTGTGGCAAGGTTTTTCTCAGCAGTTACTGGCTTGCCTGTTGGGAGAAGATGCTTCTCTGCTCAGAAGTGTTCAGAACACCTGCAGGAAGGTGGTGAGCAACTCCACTCCTCTGTGAGTCTCTGAGATACTTCTCTGTCCTCGATTCAATTTTCTGCACTCCACATGGGCCAGAGATTGCTGCCCAGGGCCAAAGCAGGCTCGGTCACCTTCCTCAGTACCTGACTGATGGGATGGTCCCACATGCAGCACATGGAAGAGGCTTGTGCTCGGATGGCTCCGTCTTGGAAATCCATTTTGATTGAGGATCCAGAGATAATCCAAAGATTTCGTGTACACATGCCAAATCCCGTGCGCACGTATGCCTCTCTCCCTCTCTGTGCACATTTATCCCACACACATCTGGGCAAACACTCGTCCCCGCAGGTGACATTCCATGCACGTAGCTGTCCAGCCCTATGATAAAATGCAGTGTTTCTCCCTGAGTGAAGCTTAATATGCCTCAACCTGGGGATTTATACTGAGCAATAAAATCCACAGAATCAAGAAATGCAAATAGATTGTCGAATATAATATTATCATTGTCAACATAAAAGATTTTTTATTTACAGCCCCCCAAAAGAAAATACACAGCAGTGTCATTTGTTTCAGGGAATGCAAAAAAGGTTTCAACAACTAACAGGGCATGTTTCTGAGCAAAATATGCCCCGTATATGATGTCGGAACACCTATTGTCAGTGGCCACGCACGTCTGTGTCCTTGCAAACAAGCCCATGGAGTCGAGTTGGGGAAGGTCACTTCTACCTCTTTGAGCCACAGGCCACCGGCCTTGCCCACACACAAGCCAAGAAGCGCAGATTTATTCATCAGGAAGGGTCCATACCGGAAGAGCGCACCTCAGGACAAGGTGTCTGAAGAGTTACTGCTACAGCTTCCTGAGGAGCGGAAGCGGGATGTGAGAGAGGCTGTGAACAGGACTGATGCTCTGGGCCAAGGAAGGCTGTAAGGAGATGCCACAGAGCAGATGGGGGCGTCACTCCATCTTCTCTCTGGAATGCATCGCTAGAAACTGCATCCTCACTTTCCCAAATCCTAACGATCCTTCCAGCAACACTTTTCTTGCACACATCACGGACCTCTGAGACCAATTTTTTTCTTGGATTTGGTTGAAAAATAAATCCACTATTTTATTTAAGGATTTGGGTGTCCTGTGAGACCTGGTCACCATCATAGCTTCATTTCCATCCGAGAAGGAAGGATCTACATTTATAAAGCTTTCAATAGTAATAATCACCTATTATGTTAGGTGCTTCTAGCCGATTCCACCAATGGCCACTTTACAGACGAGAAAACTGAGTTTTGAGAGAAGTAAAGTGCACCACGTGACTTGTAAGACGAAGAGCCGAGACACACATACACGTAGGTTTGACTCTGGAGGCCACAGTCCTGAACTTTACCCTAACCTGCCTGAGCACCCATTGCCTCAGCCTGTTCTGGGTCACCCAAAAAGGGCACATCACCCAGTCCTCCCGGGTGAGGTAGGCGTTATGGTTCCAACTCACAGATGAGCAAAGTGAGGATCCAGAGGGGAAAAGTGTCTGTCTGGGTCATATAGATATTATGGAGCTTAAGTAGGATTTGGACTCCAAGCACTGTTTTCACATCCTGTAGGATAAAATGAGAGATTGAAGGTGCAGTGATTGTGCCTTTTCCAGCCCATCTCACTCCTTATCAGTCCTACCCACTGGGTGAGTTCCATGAGTCTCATCGATCAAATCAGTGACCTCATTTTGCATGCAACAAATCCTAGTTTTTACTTGCAGCTCATTTGGGCAAGGCAGATCTTCATGTTTGTAAGAAGATTCAGTAAAGCAGTCCTGGCCTTCCCCAGGGTTTTTGCATCCAGGGTGGGTTGAAGGGGTCATGGCAGTCAACTCTAATTAAAGGAAGGGAGGAAACCCCACCTCAGGGAGCAAGTTGATCTGCCAGCGATTACATGCTCTTAACTCAGTCCTGTCTCCTCCACCACAGATCCCCTCTTGACCTTCCACCACGCTCTCCAAAGTCATAACAGAGCCCGAAGCGGGGTGAGCTCCATTGGTCTGCCGTCACTGGAGCCCCTCATCCCGGGAGATCAGAGTGGAGAGGACGTGTGCAGTCAGGCAACAGCAGACACTGGCGACCGTAGAAGTGGGGACACCGTGTCACGGGCTGGGGGTGCAGTGGTGGAGGGGAGCACAGACACATTCTCTGATATCTGGGACGTATATCTTACCAGGGAAACAGATGAACCAGGCCAGCCATCAGATGGTGCGAAGAATAAGACAATGAAACAGGAGGCGACGCTGACAGGGGCCTGCCGGCAGGGGGCCAGACCAAGGAGCGGCTCTGGGCAGCCAGCCATCAGTTTCCACGATGACAGGGAAGTCACAAGGTGCCCCAGACTCTCATTTCAGTCAACAGGGAGTCACAGCACCTGGGAGCACCACCGCCCCGAGCTCCTAGCGCACCCACCACACCCACAACGGCGGTCTGTTTGAGCAACAGAGAAGAGTGCTCCCAAACACACGCAGAGAAAAACCTCTGCTGGGAGGCAAGGTCTCCAGTTTCTTCTTTCTTTTGCTCTCTTTCCTTCCTTCTTCCTTCCTTCCTCCCTCCCTCCCTTTCTCCCTTCCTTTCTTTCTTTTTTAAGCTTGGCCGAGCCACATAGCTAGTGAAGTCTTAGTTCCCAACAAAGGAAATGAACCCAAGGCCACAGTACTGAAAGCGCCAAACCCTAACCACTAGATCACCAGGGAACTCCCTGCAGTTTCACCTTCAAACAGTGGGCATCTTGGGGATTCGGAGCATCTCAGCAGATGCCTCCTGCTATAAGGACCTGGAGTCAGCTTCCACAGAGTTAATTTCCGTACCTGCCTTTAGAGGATTCTGCACGAAAGGAGTGCTGATAAGGGAAACGGAGGTGGAAGTTTCTATTTGCTGATAGCGTCTAGTTGGCATTTGCAAAGAGAAAAGTTACTGGTGTTAACAGAACACCTTGAGCACCAGCCTTGAGCTGGATACTCCACCTGTGTTGTCTCCTTCAATCCCAGGAGGAAGATATTAAAAGACGCAGTCTTGCAGCCTAGGATATTCAGTCTCTGAGAGGCAAAGCGAATTCTTCAAGGTCACATAGCAAGAAAGTGTGGGAGCCAGAAATGATCCCACTGTATTATATTAATACTAATGCATTACTGGTTACATTATGTTTATTGCATTAATGTGCTGATCATTTACTAGGTTCCCGGATCCTTGTTAGATGCCCAGGAGCACAGACCATTTCACTGCATTCTCACCACATAGAATTACTATTCACATTAAGCTGATGAGAAGATTGAATCTCAGGGCGGAAGAATTGCTTACCCAGGTCACTCAGCTCCTAAATGAAAAGGTGGGGTTCAAACCCTGTTATCTCTGACAAAAATATCCTCTCCCCGCTTTTTTTGCAGAGAGGCTTATGTCAAGTGAGGGAAAGATGGAAATGTTCCATATTAAAAGAGACCAAAGAGATATGACAAACAGATGCAAAGGCTGGAAACTGTACTGAGAGAAAAGTACTATTTTGTGGTCAACTGACAAAATCAAAATGTGGATGGTAGATCAGATAAAAATTCAATCTTGAATTTACGACATTGGTGACTCTGCTATGATCATGTAAGAGAATATCTTCATCCTTAGAAAACACCCAGCACAGTACTCAGTGATGAAAGGCTATGATGTATGCAGTTTATTTATATGGTTCAGAAAAAAAGTATATGTGAGTACATGCACGTGTGTGTGTGTGTGCGTGCATGAATACAGACAGAAAAAACAAATGAGGCAAGATGTTAACAATAGATGAGTCTGATAGGTGTGTTTATTTGTCTATAAGTTTGAAATTATCTCCAAGTATAAAAACAGAGAGAAAGAGAATTGCCAGATGTCACAAAACCTTGTGAGTTTTTCCAGAGTCCTCCTCCATGGATTTTCAACTGTTTTCTGTGTCCTAATTCTTCCCCTCTGTCTGAAATTCCACCATTACTAATTCATTCCTTCAGCTTTACATGTCGAAATTTTCAATTGGAGGAGAAGGAGGAGGAGTTACTTGTTCAGATCTTAAGGAGACTGAATGGGAAACGTTAATGTTGTCATGTTCAGTCACTCAATTGTGTCCAACTCTTTGCGACCCCATGGACTGCAGCGTGCCAGGCCTCCTTGTCCCTCCTGTCTCCAAGAGTTTGCCCACGGAACTGTTAATAGGAACCATCATTTGCAGAGTGTTACATGCCAGGTGTGATAAGCACAAATAGCCCCAAACATCATAAAAGGTAGGCACTCTTACTCCCTTTATTTTAGAGACCCAGAAACCTGGGAACAGAGATGGTCACAACTGGCCCCATGCCCCTCAGCAAGTAAGCAACAAAATTGAGGTTTGAATTGAGACATGTTGGAATCCAAAGCCAAAACTCTTCTCATCTATACAAGTGCAATCATTCAAATAAGTAAACAGTTTGCTTTAACAATAGCAGAAGAAACTAGATGGCAATGAATACCCAAGCTTGCATTCTTCTCAAGAGGCAGAGCTGACTTCCTAATCTCTGCTCAGTGTCCTAGGCACTGCTCTTCTGTGCTGAGACTGTAATCTTCATTTTCTGGAGAAGATCGCTAGGAGGGTCTCATGAGTGGTTCCCTGCCATAGGATTTCAGCCGGCTTCTGAGTAACCCTAGGGGGTTAGAAATCACCAGAAACTGACCATGTGCAGTAATCTCCGTCTCTAAGCATCTGGGGGTCGTCTCCTTGTCAAATGGCCGGTCCCACTGTCAGACAGCGGTGAGTAGGTGAAGGCTGACCTCTGTGACTGATGGCTCATAAGACTCCCCCTTTGGGAGGCTCTCCACCACCCCAGGAATCAAGCATTCGCTCTTACAGAGCACACAGGCTCCTGAAAAATCAATTCTTAAGTTTCTAGTTCTGTGTCTGACTGCTTCCTGCTTCACCCCTATTCAGATCATGCTGAGTTTCTTCCACAGACATGAAAGTGTCTAGTTTTTCTCACTCTTGAGTAAATGCTCTTTCCCATGCCCAGAATGCCCCTTGTCCTAACTCCAATTTTCCCGAAAAGCTCTGGTTTGTTGTTTTTGTTCCAGCCTAGATATCACTTCCCCCAGGAAGCCTTCCCTGAATTCTAGACCAGAGTAGATGCCCCTCCTTCGGAGTCTCCAGACACCAGGTGTTAACTTTGTTTGTTACCTATTAATTTCTTGGTTAAAGCCCATCTCTCACCCTTTATTAGCTCTTTATACTATATGCTTCCCCCATGAAGCAGGGGATATGTTTTCTTCCCCCACTTAGCGGCCAAAGCTAAGCTTTCTTCCCCCAGTTTAGTGCAAGATAATGACTCAGGAAATATTTTGTCTTTGGGTAAATGAATGAAACTTTCCAGATGGCACAATGGTGAAGAATCTGCCTGCCAATGCAGAAGATGTAAGAGATACAGCTTTGATTCCTGGGTTGATCTACTCCAGGAAGACCCCCTGGAGTAGGAAATGGCAACCCACTCCACTATTCTTGCCTGGAATACGCCATGGACAGAGGAGCCTGGTGGGCTACGGTCCAGGGGGTCACGAAGAGTTGGACAGGACTGAGAGACTAAGCACACACAAATAAAGGAAGGAAAGCTGAAGCCTGACCCTTTGTATGTGTTTTCTTTTATTTACTTACATTTTTATTTTTTGGCTATACTGGGTCCTAATCGCGGCATGTGAGCCTCCTCTAGCTGTAGTAGGCGAGCTTCTCATTACAGTGGCTTGCCTTGCTACGAGCATGGGCTCTAGGGCATGCAGGCCTCAGTAGCTAGAGCTCATGGGCTCTGGGAGGTGGGCTCAGTAACTGTGTGCTTAGACTTAGTTGCTGTGCACCATATGAGGTCTTCCCAGATCGGGGATCGCACTTGTGTCCCCAGCACTGGCTGGTGGATTCTTAACCACTGAATCACCAGGGAAGTTCTGAGAGTACTCTTAAACTGAACTTCCATGTGCAGTATGAGGATTTGGAATTAAGGCCAAGGTTTTATGGGCTTCCCAGGTAGCACTAGGAGTAAAGAACCCACCTGCCAATGCAGGTGAACATAAGAGACGCAGGTTCAGTCCCTGAGTCGGGAAGATGCCTTAGAGGAGGACACAGCAACTCACTCCAGAATTCTTGCCTGGAGAAATTCATTGACAGAGGAGCCCAGCCGGCTATGGCCCATATGTTGCAAAGAATCAGCGCAATTGAAGTGACCTTAGCAAGCTCACGCACATGATTCTATAATGTGACAAGCAGTTTGGAAAACTACCTCAGGCCCTGGTCAAGCAGACCTTGTTTGGGAGCTCAAATCTGCAACTCTTTGTGCCTTTAAGTGAGGAAACTAACATCTCTAGATCTGTTCCCTCATCTGTAAGCTGCACATCAGCATCCCCTCTGTCTCACAGTTCTGTTCTGAGCATCAAACATCAGACCCATAGCCCACAGAGATTGTTATCATAGTCCTGACCCTAGCAAACACTGGGTAAGTATAGGTCATTATGATTGTGGCTTGTAATGTTGTTATAAGTATTATCATGATCATTATTGTTAAAGCTCTATCAAAATAAAAGAAGCAGACAAAGCCCTTTAGCTGACTGCTGCCATGGAAACCAGGCTAAACACCCAGAACTGTAATTGACTCTTAATCCAGATGTTGGAGGTACTATAGCATCTAGGGGCTTTGCCTCAAGTAGGGTCTACATTTGCAAACAAGATTTCTGTTTCCTTTGTCAAACTCAGACTTAACTAGGAAAAATAAAATACATTGCTTCAAATTCCTGGTGTCTGGTGTCCCCAGCCAAGACAGATGTGTTCTGCTAAATCTGGTCTGCAACCTTGAGACGGGCAAGGTAATTCTTGGTTATTGTTGGTATATCTTTTCAGGTACATTTAGTAATAAAAAATAAAAAAACTACCAGCTCAAGAGACTTTAGTCCTGCGAATATGAAAGTTGCAGCTGGAGAGGTTGAGGTTGAAAGGCAACAATGCATCATGGTCAGGCATGAGTCCCTTGGAAAGCCAGATCAGACTTGTCAGTCCTAAAGAAAATCAATCCTGAATGAATATGGAAAAACTGATGCTGAAGCTGAAGCTCCAATAATCTGGCCACTTGATGCGAGAAGCCAACTAATTAGAAAAGGCCCTGATGCTGTGAAAGGCAGGGGGAGAAGGGGATGACAGAGGATGAGATGGTTGGATGGCATCACCAATTCAATGGACATGAGTTTGAGCCAACTCCAGGAGATGGTGAAGAACAGGGAGGCCTGGAGGGCTGCAGTCCGTGGGGCGCAAGGAGTCGGACAGGACTGAGCAACTGAACAACAACCACCTGGGGCAAAAAAATATCTTTCTTCTGTACCTCATCTTTCTCATCTGCAAAATAAATGCTAATCAGAGATTCTAGCTCAGAGGGTTTCATAAGAGGATTAAATGACTAGGTATTTGTAAAGGGCTTTGAACAGGGCCTCATACTGTTTGTTAAATAAAGTGAATACCAGTACTTTGTGGTCAACTCAAACAAGAGAGAAAATTATAGATTGTAACTTCAGAGCCTTGGAGACTATGGATGCCTGTATTTATTTCTGCATTTTTGTTTCAAAGATACCTGCTCAGGAGGGCAGGAAGAGAATCCTTTTTGCTCTGCCTGTATAGCTGGCAATTCCTATGCGGGAGAAATCAATGAGAACTTGATAAACAGTTTGCAACCCTTTCTGGTGAATCCCTAAAATTGATTCCACTAAGGTCTTTGAGTTTTAAGTCCTCTATAGAGGAGGCAAAAAATAAACACAGGCTTTTGTCTAAGCTAGGAGGTAACTTTTTGTTATTTCCAACTAAAAGAAAAATTTTTTTAAAAGACCAGTTACACCCAAGTCAAAGGTAATTTATTTTATGAGGAGTTGTTCAAGTATACAGTAAGTTAGCACTACTCATAATAACCAGCAACAAGTATTATACATTTAAAGGGCATTTTAAAGATCTCAAACATATTTGCATATCTTATCTGCTCTCTACATATGGCCCATTTTTTCTGAACCACAGAAGGAGCAGTGCCTTACGTGATCCTGTATGAGCTTCTATTCATAAGCAAGTGATTTTGTGCTTCTAGGCCTCAGTTTCCATGCCTATAAAGTGAGGATAATGTCCCTTCGTGGTGTGTTGCAAGTTTTAAGTGAGTAAGATGTGTGAAGTCCACTGCACAGCAACTGGCATATATTATTAGTGTTTATTGCCTCACACAACAAAGTATGAAAATTAGATTATGAGAATAGAATGTGAAAGTTAAGAGGAAGTCCCTTGAAAATTGCACATAGGGCTATTATTTTAAATGGGATTCTATTTAAGGGCTAATAGTTAAATTTCTAGGTATGATAGTGGCAGTAGGGTTATGGTTAAGGGAAGGGGTAGTATACATACGGCTGATTCATTCTGCTGTTCAGGGGAAACTATTTATTGAGACTGGATCTCCATAAAGTCTTCTCTTCTCCAGGGTAAACATTCCTTGCATGTTCAACCATCTTTACTTCCCAGAGCCTTCTTGATAGGCCCCAGGGTCAAGACCAGCGTGAAGATGAGAGATGCCCAGTTGCAACACTGAAGAACCCCCAGCTCTCAGGTGCCCATTCTGCACTAGCATGAGCCTGGGAGTGAGGCCCTCTTAGTATTTTGCACTCTAGGCTCCTCTCTTGCCTCATCCTACCCACTGCCCAGAAAGTAACTGCCTGTTTCACATCCCTGAACTCCAGATGTAGTCAAACCCAAACAGCAGACTATGGGAAAGGTTGCCATTTCCAAGCTCTGCACACCACACTGTTAACTCTAAGATTCCACCTCTAGGCTCTTCACACCTCCCCTCTTCACCCTAGGTCTGTCTCTGCCCCTCCATCCCCTACCACATACATGCATGGGTTCTATCAAGCCAGCACTGGGCCATCCTCTCCCTCTGCAGTTAATGTCTTAAAACTAGGAACAGACCTTTTCACTCAATCTGAATAAATGTAGTCTTGTTTCAGCAACTCCTTCCATTGAGAATTATCTTTTCTTAGGTCCTTGTTTATTATCCAGTCTATTAGCTGAATTTCCCCAAGTCTTGTTTTCATTCATTCATCATATATTCCCTGAGCACCTATTCTGAGCCAAGCCCTGTGCTAGGGGCACAGAAATGAGTGACCTGTTCTTGCCCTTGATAATCTCTGATGTTGTTCAGTTGCTAAGTCATGTCCAACTCTTAGCAACCCCATGGACTATAGCAGGCCAGGCTCCTCTGTCCTCCATTATCTCCCAGACTTTGCTCAAATTCATGTCCATTGAGTTGGTGATGCTATCTAACCATCTCATCCTCTGCCATCACCTTTTCCTTTTGCCTTCAGCCCTTCCCAGCATCAGCGCCTTTTCCAATAAGTTAGCTCTTCACATCAGGTGGCCAAAGTATTAGAGCTTCAGCTTCACCAACAGTTCTTCTGATGAATATTTAGGGTTGATTTCCTTTAGGATTGACTTATTTGATCTCCTTGCAGTCCGTGGGACTCTCTGGCAGAGTCCAAAGGAAGAACAGGCAGTTAAAGAGCTGATGACAAGTCAATGGGCTGACTGGGACGGTGGAGAAGAATAGTGGTGCTGCGTGCATAGAGGGGCTATTAGACTGGACAAAAGGGCCAGGGAAGGCTTCTGGAAGAGATAGCATGGTTTGAGATGGAGAGGATAACCAGATGCTATGTATCACTGGATCTGACACGTAAGCCTTCTACATCTTCCTTCAAGTTATTAGTGACCTTAGAGACAGGACCAAGGCTAAGCCTTGTTGCAACCAGGAAATCACTTCCACCTGAGAGAATGTCACCCTGATGAACAACTGTGTGCTTTAAAAGGCTGCTGTGAGCTCACGTGGGGCCTATGTGCAAGCAGGAATTCAGAAAGGGCAGGCCTGGCAGCCTCGGGCCTGCTCCTCCTCTCCACCCACCCCGTGAGGCCCGGTGAGGGAAGCACAGCCCAAATGGTGAGGAGGGCCCCCGAGCTGTGTGGCGCCTGACCCTCTGCTTCGACGCACACTGACGCTCCGCTTTAAGCTGGTGATAGACAGGGCATGGGACCAGCTCAGTCCCCATACCGGCCAAAAGGGCTAACATTCAGGGCCCTGGGTTTGGGAGTATCAGTCAACAGATTCTGTTCAGAACCTACACGATTCCAGCCCCACAGAGCTTACTGCTTCTGACTTCCTAAACTGACAAGTTCTGCATCAAAGCTGCACGCAGTTGGCTACTCTTTATTAAGGAAAGAGCACCCCCTGCCGTCACTCCTAACTGCAAGCCAATTCGCTTTCGACCTTATGACCGGAGCTGTGCTCATAGTGGGGTGGAGGTGGGTTATCTACTCACAACATTTCTGGAAAGAAGTCCAGCCAAACCACTGTCCACTGCTTTTATTTGTTGGCTTGCTTGCTTTATTTCAGATGCACTTGGGCTGAGAATTTGGGGATACAAACTGATCTATTAATAATTATAATACTATCAATGACCAATTATCGAACACTTTATATGTTATACACATACATGGATCATTTTGTTTAATTGTCCAACAATAAAGGTTATTATCTCCACTTTGCATATTAAGAAACTGAAAATATTGATTACTTGGTACAATTATCTGATATCTGTGAAAGTGAAAGTGTCTGTTGCTCAGTTGTGTCTGACTCTTTGCAGCCCCATGGACTATAGACCATCAGGCGCTCCTGTTCATGGGATTCTGCAGGCAAGACTACTGGAGGGGTTGCCATTCACTTCTCCAGGGGATCTTCCCAAACAGGGATAGAACCTGGGTCTCTCGCACTGCAGGCAGATTCTTACCGTCTGAGCCACAGGGAGGCGTTTTATGTTTAGCAGTTGAGTAATAACTTAATAACTCTATGCACTCCGTACATTTGTGTTTAGTGCCTACTGTACCCCAGGCTCCAGTGGCAGCGCGATGGATAAGGCACAGCGTGTGCCCCTCATGAAGTCACGACCGAGTAAGGTGAGGGGGAGGGCAAGAGGAGAGAAGAGCGCATGCTGATCGTACATCCACCTTGCGCCACTCCGCTCCGTGATTTTAACCGCACCATCTCACCTAGTTGTCTAACAATCCCGTGAGGTAAGTGTCTATGCACCTATTTTTCAGATGAGAAAAACTGAGTTTGCACTGAGTTTGATGACTTGCCTATGGTTTTACAGTTGACTGGTGGAAGAGGTAGGAGTTAAATTCCTTTCTCCCTGATCCTAAAGCCCTACTTTTTGATCATATATATTTGAAGAAATGCTGTTTTTAAAAATAGTTTATTAAGGCATAAGAGGGGTGTAGGAAGATGAAATGAACAGCTCTGCCCAAGAGCAAGAAGATAATTCACTAAAATAGTGATCTTTGAGTTCTGTTGAGCATTCATTTACTCAGTCATTCAAAGAGCCAGACAATGTTTATGAGCATATTCTATTCTATGTGCCAGGCATTTTACTGGAAACCAGGTAGATGATGGACAACCAGTATGATATTACTTGCTTTGTAGGGATGGAATATCACGTTCCTAAGCAATGGAACTCCCAGCAAACTCTCCAGTTGGGATCAGTGCTAGGAAGAACAAGGAAAAGCAGGTGCCCCAGAAGTACGAGGGCTGCCTTAAGTGAGACTGCAGCGTGTTGGGAGGCGTGGCTGAGGAAGCCTCGCTTGAGCTGCCCCAGGGGTCCTGAAGTAGAGGCCAAACAGAGAGAGGGTGCAAGAGCTACCAGGCAGAAGATAGAATATATCAGAAGACTCAAGGCAGGGAAGCAGCTGGGAATGGGAAGGCTGGGAAAAGGGGAAATGGGGAAAAAGGTAAGGCTGGGCAAGGTGGAGATGGGTGGTCACAGGAAAGCAAGCCAAGTTAAGGGTTAGGCATGTTAGTCTGGACCAGAGCGTCTCAAACTAGCTGCAGGAAACAAAAACGCCGTCTGCTCCCCTGCTCCCTCATATACCAACACTTCTGTAAACTAAAAATTTGAAAAAGCAAATATAGACACAATTACAACATAAACTTAGGATTCAACAGATTTAAAATTGCTCTGTCACATTGCTATTTTTTGTACTTGTCTTCTTGTGGACCAGTTACTGTTTGCAAACTGGTATCCGTCAAAGGCTATCCTTTGAGAAGCACAACTTACAGCCTCAAGGAGCTACTGTATCTGTTTCTGGAAAGACAAGCAACATTCCTCCAAGGGGCATTGAGGGCAGAGACAGTGCCATGGAGAGCAATCTGACGAGTCTGGGGAATGGCCGAGTATAGGGTAGGTGGGCCAAAGGGCTGAGAAGCGAGGCTGGCAAGCAGACGCAGGTCTTAGAGGCTTTCTCAGCTTTGGTGAAGAGATGAGCAGTGAGAATTATGCTGAGAAGACCCTAAGTAGCAGCAGCAGTTGCCACAGTCATTGCTCTTTGAGTGTAGTGAAGTAGACATGGGCATGGTTTGCCCATCTGATTGCCAACCTCAGCATCGTCCCTCCACCAAAAGTAGAGAAGGAAGGAAGGGAGGAAGAAAGGAGAAAAAAGCATCTGATTAGATCAATGCTTAAAAGCCAAAGGCAGCCATCTCAGTTCAGTTCAGTTCAGTCACTCAGCCATGTCCGACTCTGCAACCCCATGAATCGCAGCACGCCAGGCCTCTCTGTCCATCACCAACTCCTGGAGTTTACTCAGATTCATGTCCATCGAGTCGGTGATGCCCTCCAGCCATGTCATCCTCTGTCGTCCCCTTCTCCTCCTGCCCCCAACCCCTCCCAGCATCAGAGTCTTTTCCAATGAGTCAAATCTTCGCATGAGATGGCCAAAATATTGGAGTTTCAGCTTTAGCATCAGTCCTTCCAAAGAACACCCAAGGACTGGTCTCCTTTAGGATGAACTGGTTGGATCTCCTTGCAGTCCAAGGGACTCTCAAGAGTTCTCCAACACCACAGTTCAAAAGCACCAATTCTTCAGTGCTCAGCTTTCTTTACAGTCCAACTCTCACATCTGTACATGACCACTGGAAAAACCATAGCCTTGACTAGACAGACTTTTGTTGGAAAAGTAATGCCTCTGCTTTTTAATATGCTATCTAGGTTGGTCATAACTTTCCTTCCAAGGAGTAAGTGTCTTTTAATTTCATGGCTGCAGTCACCATCTGCAATGATTTTGGAGCCATAGTTAGATAAAAAAGAAGAAATGCAATCTTAGAAATGTAATCACTTTAACCAGCAGGATTGGCCTGTACTTGATACCATTTAATGCAATCTCAGGTATTAGAAATATTAATTTAATCATCCCAGGTATATTAAGAGTTCCTCCAGCAAAGAAAAGAAATTCCTAAATTTAATAGAAATGAATTCGGTTTCCAAGCCCTGGGTATAGATGTTTTTCACACTACATTTACAAATGAGAGTTCTGGGGCACAGGACAATTATTTAGAGCCCTGGAATTCACACAACTAAATAAATGGCAGATACAAGATTGCAGCGCGGAGCCTGCCCTTGCTCCCGGCTGTCCACTCAGCCCTGGGCTCACCCGCACTGCCAGGACTGTGGAGTGGGAGAGGAGGGGCCTGGTGGGCGCAACAGCAGGTCCAAGAGCCCCAGGGTAGGACGGGGAAGGCTTCTGGGGAAATATTCTGTGTCACTGACACATTTCCCTTAGCTGGGCCACTGGTGGCCGAGGGGTGGGGTTCACAAGCAGTGACAAGGAAGCTTTTTAAATGTTGGGTTGGAGCAGAACTAGAAAACAACCTAAATGCCTGCTTTAGGGCAACAGTGAAATGCAAAGGAAAGACGATAGACAAGGGGTGTAAGGGCTGTAAAACTAGGTTGTTTAAAAATTACCCAGCAGACCTTTCAAAGAAAAATCTGACATTTCCTTAAAATTGCTAGAGTAACACTTCATTGAGCATGCACCCAATACCTTACCCTGTTTATCTTGTTTGGTTTAATCTTCACCATGACCCTAGGAGGAGAAGGCAATGGCAGCCCGCTCCAGTATTCTTGCCTGGAGAATCCCGGGGACAGGGAGCCTGGTGGGCTGCTGTCTATGGGGTCGCACAGAGTCAGACATGACTGAAGCGACTTAGCAGCAGCAGCAGTAGAAGCATGACCCTAGGATGTAAGTTTGAGTACAGTCTTCCCATGGTATCCAGGAAGGATTGGTCCCAGAAACCCCTGCAGATACTGAAATCCAAAGATGTTCAGGTTTCTTATATAAAAAGGAATAGTACAATTAGCCCTCCATAACTGTGGGTTCCACATGTGTATGTTCAGAAGGCTGATGGTATTCCCATTATACAGATGAAAAAACGGAGGTCCAGGAAAGTTAAGTGAGTTGCTCAGAGTCCCAGAGCAAGTAAATGGAGAATCCCAAATTTGAACCAGGACTCCAGAGCTTAAATTCTCAAACTCAACATGGCCTGTCTCTCATGCTGATGAGAGACTGCAAGCCTTGGCCAGTGAAGTGGAGGCTAGACTGTCCTCGGAAAGAAGTTGGGGAAGTCCCTGGATTGCCTGACGCTGGGAGGGCTGGTCACTGTGTGTCTGAAGTGGGAGTCCTCCTTCTGGCACCAAATAAAAATGGGGGTCCAAATAAATGATGCCTCCTTGGATAGGCCTTAGATAGATCATCTGGATGGACTCGTGGGTGAGGTTTCCATTTCTTTTCACGTGACTCCTCATCCAATGTTCAGCCAGAATAAGAAGTTGGGGAAGTCCCTGGATTGCCTGACGCTGGGAGGGCTGGTCACTGTGTGTCTGAAGTGGGAGTCCTCCTTCTGGCACCAAATAAAAATGGGGGTCCAAATAAATGATGCCTCCTTGGATAGGCCTTAGATAGATCATCTGGATGGACTCGTGGGTGAGGTTTCCATTTCTTTTCACGTGACTCTTCATCCAGTGTTCAGCCAGAAAATGAACATCCAAGGACAGCAGCTGAAGGCAGATCATGTTCTGCACGGGTGGATTTCCTTTTCTAGAGGGCATTGCCACAGCACCACAGCCCTATTCGGTACACATACTCAGCTTGGTTGAGAGTAATTTGATCTTGGCACAATGATATCTATGCTCCTGACAGCCAGCCTCACGGCAGTGGGAATCATCCAGGACAAATCCAAAGAAGCGATCCAGGTCAGACAGAGCTCTGAAAAGCCACCTTTGCTCTCACCTAAAAAAAAGACCCTCAGAGGGGACTGTTCAGTGGAGGTGGCCCCCAACATTACCTTCAGTTGCAACAAATCATTCCAGAGGTCTCCCTGAAAACCCCCTGAAAAACTGACAGTTGGGCTGAAAAGATGGCCATCCTGATGTTAGGAGAAAATATTTGACAGTAAATCAGTAAAGTCTTGGTCTTCTTGAAGCTGATATTGTAGAAGGGAGGAAAACATTAAGAGACCAAATTCATAATATGTGAAACAATTACTGATTTTGGTTAATTTGGGGAAGAAATAAAGTGGAGGATGAGTCAGAGAATAACTGGGTAAGTGAATCAGTCAGACTCCAGGTGGGAGACACTCAAACTGGGTGAAGGAGGAGAGACAGTTACAAAGATGTGGGCAAGACTGGATGAAGAAGAAGGCTATGGGATATTGACATCATGGCTAAAAACAGTCTGGCACCGTTTCTCTCCATAGCCTGAAGTGGTACGGGGAGAAGACAGTTACCAGAACCTGGAAAAAGGCATCATTTGAGAGCATGATCAGTAGGAGGTGTGATCTTTGGAAGCAGAAGCAGCACCACCACCTTCGACGGCCCAGCAAAGGGGGGCCGGGGATAATAAACAAGACCTGATATCAGAAACTTCACTTCCAAGATGAATTTCCACGAATGTGAGGCTTGACAAAGGCAGTTTAGTGAGAAGAGATGACCAAGCGTGAGCAGAAATAGCTCACAACTTCACTGTAATCCTGTAATAAACCACTCTCCAAGAGCAGTTGCTTGGGAGTCACCTGGGATTTGGCTAATTTAAAAAGTTTTTTGCAAAAACCACTACAATATTATAAAGTAATTAGCCTCCAACTAAAATAAATAAATTTTTAAAAAAAAAGTGTTTTGCGTATCAGACCAGCAAAGGAGCTCTTGTCAAGCCAGAGGGAGGTGGTCTCTAAACCTTGAACAATGACCTTGGGCAGGCCACTGTATTTCCAGGCCTCAGTTTCCTCATTTGTACATGAAGGGCCGTAGTCTTAATGGTTTTTAGGTACCAGGCAAGGCTGTACAGAAGAAGCAGCCCAGGCTTTGAAGCCACGGTAGTATGAATTCACGTTCCACTCTATTCCTGGCTAGACAACCTTGGCCACACCGTATACCTGGGCCTCAGCTTCACTGTCTGGCAAACAGGTGTGACAGTGTCTCCCCAGGCCAATCATGACGCTTAAATGGAACATGAAAAACCAGCAGTGTTCTGTGCAAAGAATAGGAGCTCCATACATGTCTATTGCTATCCTTCAAGGCAATGTCACAAGGGCGAGAGAGCAAACTCCTAGGTAGACAGCATCAGTTTGAAACCAACTCTACCACTTTCTGCTCCGAGATCTTGGGCAAATCATTTAATCTTTTAAAGCCTCTGCTTCTACATCTTTAAACGAGGAAGGAAAAGATATTGCCTGCCCTTAAGGATTGTTGCCAGAATCAAATGAAATAATGTATGTTTTCTACTTTGAGTATCTTCCCCATCACCTGTCGACATTCCTTCAGCTGTAATATTTTGCTGCTGTACATAACATTCCAAAGAGCTTTCCAATATGTTCTGTGTGAGATTGTCTCAATATGTTTAGTTCAAACAAAGTTACATGGGGTTGGTTAAATATGGTATCATCAGACTTTTCGATATAATTAAATTGAACCCATAAGCCTGAAGCCTGCCTTACTTTGCCCTGGGTGACATGCATCCAAGATGGTGGACCGTGTGCCCAGCAAAGACAGCTCCAGAAGAAAAGCCTCTGCGTGTGCCTCAGATCCCCAGAGGCCGCCCACCAAAGGGCAGAGGCCACCAGCCTTCCAGCCTCAGTGTATTATCCTCACTGCTTTTCAGCCCCCTGGCGAGGCATGGTATGAAGCAAAAGAGACAGTAGCGACTAAGAAGGGAGCTGCTAATTTAAATGAATGACTTTGGCAAAATGAGCCCCTCTGGAAAGCTCTGGGGGCGATAATGGTGGCTTCTGTTCAGAGGCTGGGTCAGGAAACTTGTTTATTGCACTCTAGGGCCAAGCATCGCTATAGCAACAAATGGCTTAGCAACAGTGCTGAACAGACTGCTTCTTTGAAAGAGTTTACATAATAGGAATTATTGAGTTCTTTCTGGAAAGGATAACAAAAGGAACTTTTCCTCCTCTTATCTTAAATATGAGGACATTTGAAGGAAAATTCTTTTTCTGGAGCTACAGAATAGGAGGAGGGAAAAGACTAGTAGACTTTGTGCAAAAATACCAGCAGCATCATCCTATGTGGAGAAACTACTGGGGATCTGATCTCTTGTTTTTCTTTGGGGCACTTTTCTGAGTCTTCTAGGATAGTTTTGGTTTTGTAACTGGGAAAAAATTTACATTAAAAATGATATATTGACTAGGTTAAGACATAAGCCTGGAAATATTAGAAAACCTGGGATTAATATGAGAGACTTTGGTAGTGGCCCCAAAAAGGGTTGACCTGGCCTTGGGGAAGGAATGCCCCACAGAGAACATCATTGACCGCTGGTGTGGGGTTCCCTGGCTTTGACTCTGGGCAAGCATCCCAGGGGTTAGTGTGTGACAGGTTAATGCTTTGCTGTGGAGAGAATCTGAATCCTGCTGTCCTTGGAATGGAGTAAGGGAGCCCAGCTCTCCTTTCATCACCAGTTGACTCTGCAGCACGTATGGGGCAAGTCTCCTAAGATTAAAATGGTTATTTTATTGCAAAAAGTGGCCATCAAGGAGTAGGGAAAAAACTCTGTCATCAGTGTGTGATACGACAGTTTACCCAGGAAAACATGACTAGAGGGACGTGATGTTTGAAAGACAGCCCCGTACTGTGCTGATATTTATTTTTATATTGAGAATTTTGTAATTTGTGAAGATCTTAAGATGTTTCTCTCTAAAATGGTTTTTCTGGTGGTCAGTGTAATTGTGGGACGGGAGCGGGGTATTGAGGGGGCAGGGAATTTCAGAAGTGAAAAGTCTAAGGCAATAAAACATTCCACATGCATTTATTGAGCTCTTTTTGTATAGTAGGCATTTGTTTTTAGGAACTCATAGTTATGCAGCAAATATTTAAGCAACAAAAAGGGACTTCTCTGGTGGCTCAGTGGTAAGGAATCTGTTTGCCAGTGCAGGGAACGAGAGTTCTAGCCCTGGATCAGGAAGATCCCCGAGAGGAGGAAACGGCAACACTCTCCAGTATTCTCGCCTGGGAGATCCCATGGACGGACAGTGGAGCCTGGTGGGCTATAGTCCACAGGGTCACAAGAGAGTCATACAGGACTTATTGACTAAACAACAATAATAAATATGCCATATTATGCTCATAAACAGCATACATGATGGTGAAGGGGAGCAGAATATGCCACCCCAAATTACGCCTTTTTGGCATAAGGATTATTTTGAACCGATTATTTTGAGAGACTGAAGACTCAAGAAAAGCTCACATTAGCATTTATATAAAGGATATCTCTACTTGTAGACATCTCCTTCTCTGTACGAGGAAGAGGAAAAAAAGTGAAGTCGCTCAGTTGTATCCGACTCTTTGCAACCCCATGGACTGTAACCCACCAGATTCCTCCGCCCATGGAATTTTTTAGGCAACAGTACTAAAGTGGGTTTCCATTTCCTTCTCCAGGGGATCTTCCTGACCCAGGGCTCAAACTCGGATCTCCAGCATTGCAGGTAGACACTTTACCATCTGAGCCACCAGGGAATGAATCCCAAGGATGACTCTAAATCAGAAAAAAATATGGTCAATGAAGAAGGCACTGACTTAAATCTTCATAGCAAATCTCACTCTTATTTACTGTTATTCTGGGAACCTCCCTTAACCAGCCTCCCCGTCTTTCTTTTGTCTTTAGGGTAAGCTGGTATTTAGAGTGGAGGCTTGGGCCATCTCAGGGAGCTACTCAGCTACAGTGTACTATTGCCCACCAGGCTCCTCTGTCCATGGGGATTCTCAGGGCAAGAATACTGGCTGGTGTGGGTTGCCCTGCCCTCCTCCAGGGGTCTTCCCAACCCAGGGATCAAACCCAGTTCTCCCGCATTGCAGGCAGATTCTTTTACCATCTGAGCCACCAGGAAAGCTCATACAGAAGGTATACGTGTTGTTAAAAACAAAAGAATTGCTGGGAATGTAAATTGATACAGTCACTATGGAGAACAGTATAGAGGCTCCTTAAGAAACTAAAAATAGAACTACCATTTGATCCAGAAATCCCTCTACTGGGAATATACCCTGAGAAAACCATAATTGAAAAAGACACATGCACGCCAATGTCCATTGCAACACTATTTACAGCAGCCAGGACCTGGAAGCAGCCTGAATGTTCATTGACAGATGAATGGATAAAGAAGTGTGATAGAATACTGTTGTTGTTGTTCAGTGGCTAAGTCATGTCTGTTTCTTTGCAACCCCATGGACTGTAGCACACCAGGCTTCCCTGTCCTCCACTATCTCCCAGGGTTTGCTCAAATTCATGTCTATTGAGTTGGTGATGCTATCTAGACATATCATCCTCTGCCACCTCCTTCTTTTGCCTTCAATATTTCCCAGCATCAGGGTCAATGGAATATTACTCAGCCATAAAAGGGAGAAATATTGGGTTTTTTGTGGAGATGTGAATGGACCTAGAGTCTGTCATACAGAGTGAGGTAAGTAAGAAGGACACAAATACCGTGTGTTTGTGTGTGTGTGTGTGTGTTAGTCACTCAGTCGTATCCGACTCTTTGCAATCCCATGGACTGTAGCTTACCAGGCTCCTCTGGCCATGGAATTCACCAGGCAAGAACACTGGAGTCAGTTACCATTCCCTTCTCCAGGGAATCTTCCCAACTTGGGGATCGAACATGGGTCTCCTGCATTGCAGGCAGATTCTTTATGATCTGAGCCATTATATATTAATGCAAATATGTGAAGTCTAGGAAAATGGTACTGATGAACCTATTTGCAGGGCAGGAATAGAGACAGAGATGTAGAGGACAGACAGGTGGGCGTAGGGGAGATGAGTTGGGAAGCTGGGATTGATGTGTGAAGTAGACAGCTAGTGGGAACCTGCTGTAAACCACAAAGAGCTCAGCTCCACGCTCTGTGGTGCTCTAGGGAGGTGGGGTGGGGGATTTGGTGGGAGAGAGGTCCAAAAGGGCAATGTGAAAACAAAGAGGGCAGCAGACTCTGAATGGAGTTACTTATGCTGAGCCCCAAGTCCCCAGAATGAGACTTACAATCATAGTTTTGATTCCCACGGAATCACCTGAATCACCTGCTTGGCACTAGTGGGGTGATCTGCCTGACAGACCCCTGCCAGCACCTAAGGGAAAGTAACCGTACAGTAATCAGCCCACTTCTTTACCTAGTATAGCATCCTTGCTCCTGCTCCCTTCTCCCTATAGAAGTCTTTCATCTTGTACAGCTCATCAGAGCTTCTTCCTATCTGCTGGCTGAGATGCTGCCTGGTTCATGAATTGTTGAATAAAGCCAGTGGAGCTTTAAAATGTACTCAGTTGAATTTTGTTTTCTAATAGTGTTGCTATACTTCTGTTTGTTTTTCTCTTGTAATAAAATCTGTCTTTATATTGTTGTGCTCAGTCGCTCAGTCATGTACGCTCTTTGCGACCCTATGGACTGTAGCCCACCAGGCTCCTCTGTCCATGGCAGTTCTCCAGGTAAGAGCTGGAGTGGATTGCCATGCCCTCCCCCAGAGGATCTTCCCAATCCAGGGATCAAACCCAGGTGTTCCGCATTGCAGATGGATTCTTTACAGTCTGAGCCACCAGGGAAGCCCCTCTTTATATTACAGGGAGTTTTAGCCAAGAACTTAGAAAAGTAGAGGGAAAATTCTTCTTCTCCTACAATGACTGAGAACCACCCACAGGTTTGGGTTCATCTTAATCCAGTTCTGCGAACAACCGGCTGTGAGACCTTGAGCCCTTGGCTCAGCTAACAGAAATAAGCTGCGTGGCCAGGATTTGAATCCATGCATGTATGACCCCAGCTTCCCTGGTGGTTCAGACTGTAAAGAGTCTGCCTGCCAATGTAGGGAGCATGGGTTCACTCTGGGTAATCTCCTAGAGAAGAAAACGACAACCCATTCCAGAATTCTCACCTGGGAAATCCCATGGACGGAGGAGCCTGGCAGGTTATAGTCCATGGGGTCACAAAAGAGTCAGACATGACTGAGTGACTTGCGCTTTCATGTATGATCCCAGACTTCTGGATTCCTTGAGTCTAAAGGAAGGACTTGCTGCTCTCTGGCGTGTGCGCAGGCTCCTCAGCTCCGTCTGGTATCTACCTGTCTAGCTCCATCTGTGATTCTGGCTAGGTGTTGGTCCTCCTACAGCCTCTGTGTCCCAGAATCCAGACTTTGGGACAGTTTGTTTTCTTAGGTCCTCCTTCTTGTCTCCATGTTTAATTTTGTGGGAGCCATGAATTAAACAGGAACCAGATATGATTTATTAATTCCTAACCTACAATCATGCCCAGAGGCTTGTAGGCACGTGCTGTAAATCACAAAGAATAATAATAACAATAAAAAGAGTTCTCTGTTGAGAGCTGCCTGAAGGGACATCTGTCAGCCTGTCAGGGACCCCCGGAGAGCCAACTTCCTCCCTCCTTATTCCAGAATAAACTGCAGGAAGAGGAATCTGTAAGTGACAGGAACTTTGAGGCAAATGGAGAGAAATTCACAGCTTTATCCACCTTCTTGGCTAGCCAGGTCACTTTGACACTTTTTTTCCTACAAAAATAAGGAATTTATATAACAATGTGACAAGCCCTTTGCATAGATGATCAAATGCAATATTCAAACAACCCAATGAAGTAAATACTCAAGCTATCCTTACTTTCCCCAGGAGGACATGAACATAACTCTAAAAAGATGAAAAGGATAACTCTAGAATGCACAGCTTATAAACTGATGAGCGAAGATAGAACTCCAAAGGCACATGGTTTTGAAGCCTGTGCTTTTTTAATCATACTCGAAGCTTCTAAATCCTTCTTGAAAATCCATTTTGAGCATTCTGATATCTGGAGGTCTTGGAGACCACTCCGAAGCTTGGAGTGGGGACTTCAGGGACTTCAGCTTCCTGGCCAGAGACGAAGGCTAGGTCGCGGAGATGCGAACAGGAAAGCCCAGCCACTAGACCAAAGGCTGGTCACAAAGGCCCGGGCCTTTTGGCTTTGCCAAAAAGAATCCCCACAAAAATGAAAAGTAGTGAAACTAGGAAAGTGTTTATTAGGTGGCTAGACACACAAGCGAGCTCAGAGAGCTGGTTCCTGAGTCGCCCCTCGAGGCGACTGAAATCACTCGCAAGGGGCGTTTCTTCTGGGTCTCCTCTGGCCAATCACAGTCCATATTTGGTGTGTTCAGGATCCTCCCATGTGCGCACACGTCTCTTAGCCAAGATGGATTCTACCACAAAAGCCTGTGTGTAAGCCTGGCCTAATTAGCATCACTCTCCTTTGACATCCAAGGAGTCTTTCTGCATGTGTGTGGTCAGGGAGGTCTCCTGACTGTGAGATGAGGAATATGTTGTCTGGGGAGGGTCCAGCCTCCTCTCCTAATTTTCCTGTTGTTCTCATCTTAGAGTTCTGGTCCACAGGGAATGAATCTCCAATCACTTTACCCTGGGAGTGGGGCATCTACCTCCTGCCTCAAATCCAACAAAAATCCCAAACCTGTGGCCCCGGGGTAAGAGAGAATTAGGTCAGTGAGCATACACTGCCCTGGCTCCCTTCCACAGGAGGTTGATGAAAGTTTCTTATTCACTCAGCAAAGTCTCCCCGGCTCCCACTCTGAGCCAGGCACTGGACTAATCACCGATAGTCAGGACAAGGCTGAAGCTTTGACGATCTAGCAGGAAAGGAAAATAAGGACACAAATACAGCAAGCATTTTAGGGTGTTCTCAAGAAGTTGAAGGTACATTGAGAGTACATAGGGGAGATGAATTTGGGGTAAATAACCCCAAGGGATCTCAGAGACACTGCGGTGGACTAATAGGCATAGATCCTGCCTACTTCCCAGCTGAGTGATCTCAAGCCCAACACTAAACCTCTCTGAGCCTCAGTTTTCCTCATATGTTAATTGGGGATAATGCTATTTTGCAAGGTTCTAACAATTAAATGAGATAATGCAGACCCTACCCTTGTTCTTCCCATCATATCTCACTCATTACCAAGTCCAAGCAGATTCTACCCCTTAAATGTTCTTTGCTTTCATTACCATCTCTCTTAAAACATTTAGAAAAAAAAATTTTTAATTTTTTTTGGCCATTCCTCATACAGCATGGGCTTCCCAGGTGGCTCAGTGGTAAAGAACCCACCTGCCAATGCAGGAGACGTAAGAGACGTGGGTTCAACCACTGAGTTGGGAAGATGCCCTGGAGGAGGCATGGAAACCCACTCTAGTATTCTTGCTTGGAGAATCCAATGGACAGAGGAGCCTGGCAGGCTACAGCCATCGGGTCACAAAGATTCGGGCACAACTAAAGCGACTTAGCATGCACACAGCACACACACAGCATGGAAGATATTAGTTCTCCAACAACGGGTCTGACCTGTGCCCCTGGAGTCGAAGTGCAGAATCTTAACCACTGGACGCCACCATTTTAAACAAGGTATTGCCAACTGTCACATGGACTATCCCACTAGCTCCTAACTGGACTTCCGAGCCTATTTGTCTCCTCTTTCAACCTGCTCCCCACCATGAAGCCAGGGTCATCTTTCCAAACCACAAATATGATCCTATCAACCACCATCATTCCCATCCTCTACCTGGGAGCCCTTAGTAGCTTCCCACAGGTGTCAGGAGAGATGCCTTCCCTCCACACGACCTCCATGATCTGGCCTCTGCCCTCTTCTCCCATCTCCTCTTGCCCTAGGCCTCCCCTTGCTCCCAGCACTCCAGCCTTGCTGGACATTCCTTCAAACCCTCTCTTGTACTAGTATTGTCTTCTGATCCTGAACATGCAGTTGCCTCTGCCTGGAATGTCCTTCTCTCCTTCTGATCTTAGCCCAAGTGTCCCTACCCCAGGGACACTCTCCCTGAAAGCTGCCTCAGCCACATCACATGCCCTGTATGACAGTGCCTGATTAAACTGTGCCATTTGTGAATTCTGGTCTGTTTCTTCCTCCAGACTGTGAGCTGTCCATGTCTACGAGCAGACCAGCGAGAGACCTGTCAGTTTGGGCTCACTGCTATATGACTGACACAGAAGAGACACATAGGAAAGATTGGTTGCATGACCAAACACATGATACTCGGTAAGTTTTCCAAAAACTGTGTTTCTTTTTCTTTGCTTAAGACTTCTTACACATGCAATTCAAAAAAGTAGCTCTTGCTTTGTGGTTTGTTTAATGAAATAAAGGATCTGTCAGGAGTCCTCAACACTCCTAGAATTTTCCCCTGTAAAGGGATGGCCAGCAGAGGGCCCCACAGGAGCAGTTACTGAAGGCAGGCCAGTGAAAATGGAGCTAGCGGGAGGCAGCAGACCCTGTCCCAAATCTGTCTATCCTTGATCACCAGGAGGTTGCACAAGGCAATGGGACTCTGGCCTACCATGTCCAAAATCCTTTTGATCTAGACTCAAGAAATATAGGAAGACCCAGAGCAAGAGATTGGAGGCCAGTGTAAATCATTTTAACACAGATTCACTCCTTGCTGCTTGATTTGTCAGTTTCATGGTGAAGAATCTGTAATCAAGAGCTCGCCCTGTTGGGTAGAATCATGCATGAGTGTAAGGGGAGATCTGCTTTCTGTGGGGGCCACTTTTCACTTGCCAGTCAGTAGTTTTATTCCCATTTTAATTTTCAGAGCATCTGCCCCGCAGCAACAGCCCGCGGTTTGGAATTCATGGCTCTGTTGTGTGTTTATGCACTATGCTTGCTTGTAATTGACAAATTTAAATTCTGGTCATATTTCATTTATTACAGAGACCCAGGGAAAAATCCTCGGTGAAAACCTAATTACAGCGAAAATGCCACAAGGTAATTGCTGTGAAAGAACTCCTGCAGCAACAGGGCTGAATATTTCATCCACCCATAAAATGATTATGCTGACAAGATTCTGAAAAATAATAAAATCTGTTTAATAAAAAAGAAGCAAAAAAATCAGTGTTTTTACACACAAAGTATTAAAACATCCTTCATTTTGGACAGATCTGAAGTCATTTGATTTTTATTCAAATGACGATCCACAACCAAGAGAGTCCTTTCGTAAGAGGCAGGTTTTGTAGTTCTCCCCACATCACTCGAGGCAGCTGTGAAGCTTTCAGGCCTGTTGCCTTCTACAAGAACCACGAGTGTGCTTTTCATTGCTCTCATGGAACTTTGGTCTCTGCACCAGAATGAATCAGAAAGCACACAGAGCTGAGAATACTCAGTGTTTACATTCTGTGGCTAATCCGCCATCTCCTTGGCTCCACAGGAGCTGCCCTCATTTTGAGGGCTTTAGAAGCCGCAAAGATGTGACTTCTGCTGCCATAGCTGTGCCAAGGGCCCAGGACACTGGAGGTATAATGCACACTCTGGTTTCTCTGAGTCTAAGGATACCACTGTAGCGGGCCAGCTCCTTCATTCAGTCACTGGACAAAGATCGTTTGCGCCCTCATTATGTTCCAGGAACTGTGCTAGGCGCAGGCTATGATGATAAGAGATGAGTAGACAAGAGTAAACAAGATGATAGCTTCTTGCCCTTATAAAAGAGATACAGCAATAGCAAAAGAGCCCCACCCTAATGAAACTAAAAAGTAAACAGAAAGTTAAGCAATTAAAATTAAAAATATAAAATTCCAAATGAACTCGAGTATCACATAGAAACAAATAAGGGCCTGGGAGAGATGATGGGGTGATACTAGAGGACAGTGATGGCTTCTCTGGACCCTAAAGTATGAAGAGAAACCACTATGGGAGGGTCAGAAGGAAACAACTGCAAAACAGCTGTGGGTATGTTCTAGAAATGAAAGAAGAGTCAGGCACAGGGAGACTGGAACTCACATGGACTTATAGACCAGGTCAGGAACTCGGTGTTTCTCCTGAAGTGGACCATAGGAAACCACTGGAGGGCTTTGAGCAGGAGTTGACATGATATCATCTACATTTAAAAGGCACATCCAGCTGCCGTGCGTAGGGCAAGCAGCTCCTGGGGGCAAGAGCAGCAGTAGGAAGCCAGTAGGGATGTTACAGCAGGCGACACAGGCAGAGGATGGTGGTCTCCAAGACCAAGGGAATGGCAGCAGAGCTAGCAATAGGGAGTTTTTTTTAGCACAACATGTTACACATAAAAATGTAAATCCAGTAGTTAAAACTCTACCCTTTCACTGCAGGGTGCAAGGGTTCGATTGAACTAAGGAACTAAGATCCCGCAAGGTGCACCCCCCAGAAAGGTAAATATTAAAGAAAAGAAAATCATGTAAAATCTCAGACTTTGGTACTGGAGTTTGCAAGTGAAACTGGAGCAGGTAACAAAAAGGCTGGGAAATAGAAGAAATAAAGACCTAAATTAGGAAGAGCCTGAAGGTGGACCACCCATCCCCTTTTTCCTGCCTCCAAGAGTCAAGCAACACTGTGTGTCTCTGTTTGCTGTTCTAGGGGGCCTTACATGGACATGATATATGGCTGAAAATTACATACATACATGTATGTGTGTGTGTGTGTGTGTGTATATATATATATATATAATTGCTGTTGTTTAGTTGCTCAGTCTTGTCCGACTCTTTGCGACCCCATGGACAGTAGCACACCAGGCTCCTTTGTCCACAGGGTTTCCCAGGCAAGAATAATTGGAGTGGGTTGCCACTTCCTTCCTTCTCCACTGAATTCTGTCATCAGTACCAAAATAAGTTTCAACTATGATCACACATTTGATGTAGGTAAAAGGTATACCTATTTGATTCAGGTTTAAAATGTTCAATGAAGCCATAAGTCATATTCCTTGAAATATGGTCCACAGTTCACCTAGATTAAAATGGAAGAGAAGGGATCTAAAATGCAGATATAGGGAGCCCTACCTTAGATTTATAGATTCCCAAATGGCAAGGTGGTAAAAAATAAATAAGTAAGCTAGAATAAATAAGTAAATGCAAAGAAAATAAATCACCCATAAATCTCACAATTCAGGGATAATCATTAACATTTAGGTGTTTATTTTCCACACTTTTTCTTAAACACATACGATGTTGTTGTTCAGTCACTCAGTCGTGTCTGACTCTTTGGAGCCCATGGACTGTAGCACGCCAGAGTTCTCTGTCCTTCACTATCTCTGAGCATTCACTCAAGCTCATGTCCATTGAGTCGGTGATGCCATCCAACCATCTGATCTTCTGTCACCCCCTTCTCCTCCTGCCCTCAGTCTTTCCCAGCATCAAGGTCTTTCCAATGAGTTGGTTCTTGGCATCAGGTGGCCAAATTATTGGAGCTTCAGCTTAAGCCCTTCCAATGAATAATCAGGTTTGTTTTCCTTTAGAATTGACTGGTTGGATCTCCTTGCAGTCCAAGGGACTCTCAAGAGTCTTCTCTAACACCACAGTTCAAAAGCATCAGTTCTTCTGCACTCAGCCTTCTTTACAGTTCAACTCTCACATCCATACATGACTACTGGGAAAATATAGCTTTGACTAGACGGACCTTTGTAGCAAAGTAATATCTCTGCTTTTTAATACACTGTCTAGGTTCATCTTTGCTTTTCTTCCAAGGAGAAAATCTTTTTTGTTTTTTTCCCAACTTTTCAAACACTTTAATCAACAGAATGGAAGTATACAAATGAATTTCAAAATGAAATCAATGCACCCAAGAGGGAGATCTAACATGAGAGTACCTACAGTTCACAATGAGAAACCGGTCAGATGGAAGAAGGCCAGAGCTCAAAGCAGAGAGTGAGGAGGGATGTGTAAGAGAGGAAGCGCCCTGGGACCGGAATATCAAGACGTGCTCAGCTGACATCTTCAACTTCCAGACGCCCCAAGGCCTTAGTTGGTGGTTTGGGACAAACATGGTATTTGGTCACAAACAGCAGCAGTAGAGATCAGCTGTAACTGGAATGGGGAGGGAGGTGAGACATCTGGGGAGACTACAGACAGTCTATGATAAAGCAGACGGAAGTATGAGGGCGCGGGCGCTAATAAGGCTCTGTGTCCCCTTACGACAGGCGCCAACCAAACCGCAGCAATGCACTATGAATCATGACTCAAGTCACTACTTTAGTGGAAGATACGAAGCAGCTACAGGAAACTTCTGCGCAAAAGGTCCAGCTTATATGGAGAAAAATGCGCATTCAAGCACTGGATCACTTATAGCGCCACATTCAGAGCTGGTGGAGGAAAGGAGCTCTTCCTGGGTGACTTGCAGAAGGCCATCTTTTCCTCACGGAGAGGACTGAAGCATTCAGTTCTTTACAAAGTTCTGTTAGCCTTCGTCTTGTCCTGTTTTGCCTTGTATCCAAATACAAGGAAGCGTCCCTGGGCTCACTGCTGGGATTGCGCCAATCGTCAGCTTCAGCTGTGCTCTTGTAATGGCGCCATGTGAGCTTGTTAAAAACCGGAAGACTCAAATGCTTCACATGAAAGGGCCTTCAAATAAATAACAGCACCAGTAACCACGCCTTCCATAGATCAATGAGCAAGTGTCTTTCAATTTTATGGCTGCTGTCACCATCCACAATGATTTTGGAGCCCAAGAAAATAAAATCTGTCACTGTTTCCATTGTGGTCCCATCTATTTGCCATGAAGCGATGGGACTGGATGCAATGATCCTTTTTTGAATGTTCAGTTTTAAGCAAGCTTTTTAACTCTCCTCTTTCACCTTCATCAAGAGGCTCTTTAATTTCTCTTCACTTTCTGCTGTAAGGGTGGTGTTATCTGCCTACCTGAATTTACTTATATTTCACATATATTTTTTTTTCATTTAAAATGTAAGTATGCCTTAGATTCTATTGTCATTGACTTCACGAACATAATGTGTTTTTTTTGTTGTTGTTGTTTTCATAAAGGCACTCATCTGTCATTTCTTGGCTGGCTGATGAGGGTGAGGTGTGGGAGTTGGGGGCAATGCCTAGAGGGAGAAACATCTGATCAGGATCTATGTTTTTAATAAACAACGGAAGTACTGTTGGGAGATGGAGAGCTGACATGATAGAATTAGAAACATCTTATTTAAGGACAGAAAAGGTTTCCTCTGATTGGTGGATCTCTGAAAATAAATACAACGTGTGTCATGAATATGCCTTTGCTGGATGAAGGCATTTCCTAAAAAGCCGAGTACAAAGAGTTTTCAGGCAAACAGGCATAGCAAGCAACTGTTATGCTTTCAAAAATAGCACCGTGTTGAATATTGACAGCTTTTGTCCATTTGCTTTCTCAAAAACCCAGCCTCTTTCTTGCATTGTAAGAATGCTGAAGGGAAGAAGAAGCCAAGTTCTGGCACAGTAAGTGTATGCATTTTTAAATTTTAGACATCAAGTTGGAAAACCTCAGTATTTTCTTGGCTTCCATACCTACTGAATCTATAGTCCTTCAGACTGTTTGCTTTGCTTTTCAAGGTCGAAGTGTTTGGGGCATAACGTTGCCAGATTTAGCAAATAAAAGTGCATAATCCCAAGTTAAATTTCATTATTAGATAAATTTTTAATATAATTATCTGCCAAACAATATTCAGGACATACTAATAATAATAAAATTATCTGAAATTGTTTAACTGAAATGCAAATGTAACTGGATGTCCCAAATTTTATTGGCAACCCTATTTGGATAACCGCCTATTTCAGAGGAAAATGTTGGCACAGAACTTTAATTTCTTTTTTTCCCTGCTTAATTGAGATATACTTGCATATAACATTATGTAAGTTTAAAATGTACAGTGTGATATTTGATACATGTATATATTGTGAATTGGGGGCAGGAGGAGAAGGGGACAACAGAGGATGAGATGGCTGGATGGCATCACCGACTTGATGGACATGAGTTTGAGTGAACTCCAGGAGTTGGTGATGGACAGGGAGGCCTGGTGTGCTGTGACTCATGAGGTCGCAAAGAGTCAGACACGACTGAGCCACTGAACTGAACTGAACTGAACTAAACTAATATATTGTGAAATGTTTACCACAGTCAGGCTAGTTAGCTCATTCTTCAGTTCCCATGATGACCATTTGGTTGTTGTGATGGGGAGAACATGAAAGCGCCACTCTCTTTCAAGAACACAACGTGGTATTCTTGCTCAGCTATAGTCACAGTGCTGTACACTGGGTCCCTGCAACTTAAAACTTGTACCTCTTGACCAGATCTTCCCATTTCCCCACCACTCAGCCTCTGGTAATCACCATTCTATTAGATTCCATGTATAAGTGATAGCATAGAGTATTCATCTTTCCCTGTCTAAAAGATGAATTGTGCTCATTTCACTGAGTATAACATCCTCAAGTTCCATTTCTGCTGTCACAGACAGCAGGATTTTTACATAAAGTTATTTAATTAGAAATTGAAATATTTTAGTTAATGCAGTGAGCTATGTGTATTTTGTTAATAACTTCTTTCTGGTATGCAGCAAAGTGATTCAGCTATGTGTGTGTGTATATATATATACTCTTTGCAACCTCAAAGATATATATATATATATCTTTGTTGGAATATAATTGCTTTACAAGGTTGTGTTAGTTTCTGCTATACAGAAACTATAGCTAATACATATAGCTAATCAGCTTCAGTCGTGTCTGACTTGCAACCCCATGGACTATAGCCTGTCAGACTCTCCATGGGATTCTTCAGGCAAGAATACTGGAGTGGGTTGCCATGCCCTTCTCCAATATGTACACACATATCCCAATAACTTCTTTCTAAAGTTTGGAAGTGTTTCAGGGAAAAGGAAATGACTGTGTCCAATGTAACCCCAGCTGCTTATAGAAGACAGAAGGCAGGAACCCCTGCCTCCACTTCAGGCCACCAGAAGCAGAGGCCATGCAGTCTTCCTTCCTTAATTTGATTGGCCTTGAGGAAAGCATTCACTCTTCTACTGCACGAGAATGTCTTTGATCTTTTGGACACTGGCCATGCTCCTCGGGTAATGATCTGAGCCTGCCACATTTGCATACACAGAAGTTGTGTAAAACAATATTCAGAAAGGAGCTGATGCTCCAGCAGGAAGTCAGCCCTCAGAACAGAGACCAGCAATTGTGATTTACAGTGAACAGGGGAAGGATGGGAATGGGAGCTCTGAGAGCAAGGGGAAGACAGGAGATAATTTACTCAATTTGTTTTCCTAGAAATGAAGACTTTATGTCAAGAATTTGTAATAAAACTAACTGAGGCACTCACACTTGGCTCCATAAATTGCTTAATCACCTTGTTGTTCTATAACAGCTCTTCCCTTGATGGAGGAATTTGCCAGCTTTTTAATCTCCTTTATTTGATTAACAATAGCAAACAACAGCAACCAGTGTTGGGTTTCAGTAAACGTTGGATCTACAAATTTATTAAGGAGATAGATTTATTTTAGGGCCTCATCTATAATGGTCTCAAGCAAGTAGCAGATCGTGCTTTTAAAGTTTTATGTTATTGGGGAGGGGGGGAAGAATCTATAGGTACTTGAGGAGGAAAAGCACATCAGTAGGTAATCATTGTTCCAAGACATTTTTGTGGAGGAAAATATATTACCGCAGTCTATCTTTTTCTGAGCCCGGATATCTTTTTTCCTTTTTTAACATTAATTTAAAAGAAACACAAAGCTAATTCTTTTTTTAAAAAAAGGTTTAATGATGATCTTTCCCCAAGTTTGAATCTACTCATAAGAAGTGATCAACACTACGATGGGTAGAAGGTCTTTAAATTTCATTGAAAGTCCTGTGAACAGAATCCTAGTCCACAGGTATCTGAACTGGAGCAGGTACTGCAGACGCTTACTGCACCTGTGAATGAGTGGATTCAGTGTGTTTGGGACAGTGGGGCCCCAGAGACACCACATCCTACTCAGCACCAGCCCCCATCGCTACTTGATTTTCATCATTGTCATCCTTAATGCTATCTCAGCCTGCCTATGTTTTTCACCCCACTTCTCGTAAACACCTTCTTTTCTCCTGCTGTTGTCTTTGCGGAGTTTACACACACACATCTGAATTCACGCAGGTCTGAGGTGAAGTTTTCATTAACCTGCATCAATTAAGGAGAGGCAAAAAGACACATCCAAGAAGATATTTGTTAAGGTAGTTTTATCCTGAAATTATTATGATCTTCCTTCCTTTTCTTCTTTCCTTTTTGATGTTGAATTATCTCTGCTTGTATAGATCAGTGTAAGTTATTTTTGTTTTATTAATGTCCCTCATTCAGAGGTCACTCCATATTTATATGTTTCTGTGTGTATTTGTGTGTGTGTGTGTGTGTTCACATTCAATGATCTGTGAAGCCCATGACTTTATGGATCTATGATGCACTTGTTTACATCATGTATCAAGAGATGGTATCCTGGACTGGGAAACAATTTGGTTCAGTGAAAAGCACAGAAGGCTCTGGAATCTCACAGACAGGATCTGTGCTTGAGACTAAATCTGGTTCTTACAGCCCCTGAGCATGCACTAAGCACAAGCTTCACTTTCTATACACCCAGGGTGATAACAGCTACCTGAGAGAGTTCCAGAAGATGAAAGCTTCTAATAATGTGCTAAGTTGCTTCAATCATGTCTGACTCTTTGAGACCCCATGGACTGTAGCCTGCCAGGCTCCTCTGTCGATGGGATTCTCCAGGAAAGAATACTGGAGCATGTTTCCAGGGGATCTTCCTCACCCAGGAATCAAACCTCTCTTATGTCTCCTGCATTGGCAGATGGATTCTTTACCACTAGCGCCACCTGGGGAACCTCTAAAAGAATGTTTATTTTCTGAGCTTCTGTGTCTCTTTGTCCCCCTTTTCACCACTTGGAGAAATAGATCTAAAAATGCTCAGCACACATATCAGAAATAAGAAAATGCAAGACTCTGACACTAGCAAGTGTCCAGAGTTAAAATGGTGAGTTAGGGAAGCACTGGCAGAGAGTTTGAAATTGCAGAACTGGGCAGGGTTAATTCTGGAAAAGGCCTTCCAGGATTAAGTTTTGAAGATACCCATAGCAAGTTGAGGAGAAGGCAATGGCACCCCACTCTAGCCTGGAAAATCCTATGGATGGAGGAGCCTGGTGGGCTACAGTCCATGGTGTCGTGAAGAGTCTGATATGACTGAGTGACTTCACTTTCACTTTTCACTTTCATGCATTGGAGAAGGAAATAGCAACCCACTCCAGTGTTCTTGCCTGGAGAATCCCAGGGACGAGGGAGCCTGGTGGGCTGTCGTCTATGGGGTCGCACAGAGTCGGACACGACTGAAGTGACTTAGCAACAGCAGCAGCATAGCAAGTTGAGCATGAAGTCTTTTTTTTTTTTTTTAATATAGTTGAAGTGTAGTTGATTTACAATATTAGTTTCAGATGTACAATATAGGATTCAGTATTGTTACAGATTGTACTCCACTTAAAATTATTACAAAGTAATGGCTATATTTCTGTGCTGTGTTCTTGTTACTTCTTTATTTTATGAGTAGTAGTCTGTATCTCTTAATCCCATATCTCTATTTTGCCCCACCCCTCTTCCCCTTTTCCCACTAGTAACCACTAGTTTGTTCTCCGTATCTGTGAGTCTGTTGCTGTCTTGTTACATACATTTGTTTGCTTTTTTTTTTTTTCTAAGATTCCACAGAATGGAGAAGTCTTCAGGGATGGATGGTATGTTGGACAGCAGCTAATATTATGTTCAGCAATGTGTGGGACATATACTACTAAGGATCTGAGAGCTGTTTTATATGGTACAGAGGCATTAAATGATGTGTAATCACACTGTTAGTTATTCCCCATCCAACTCTTTCAGTTCTTCTGACTACATCAAGAAGAAAGTCTCAGTTTGTACTAGACTAACTTTAATATTTCTCTAATAGTAACACATTTTAACAAAGAGTTCAGGATTAGGGTCATCAAGAATTAAAATATCTAGATGCTTGTTTTATTTACATGGTCTTCATTTTTCCTATTTCCTGTGCTTAACTTTTACCCCATACTAAATTATCATAATAAACTCCACGATATTAAAAAAATTAAGTAATTTAAATATCAATGAAAGTAAATTTAAATATTAAAGTAATAAAACAGGTGTTACACAGCTGGGGCAAGCAATTGTAACAGCAGCCCAATAAGGAGTGATATTTAGAAAACACTGATTGGGCCCATCTCTCTCACAAGCAAATAGATGAGGAAACAGATTCAGAGAAAATAAGTTACTCTCTTCCAAGATTGCATAGCTACCTCTCCTTAGGATTGAAGCTCAGAAGCTCAGCCCTTCTATGCCCTTCCTCATCTAACTCTGCACCAGACAACAAATTCTAGTGTTAAAATGAAGGTGGTGAAAAACTAAAGTGTTCATTGCACAGTCCTGTCCTATTCTTTGTGACCCCCAAGGACTGTAGCCCACCATGTTCCTCTCTCTATGGAATTCTCCAGGCAAGAATACAGGAATAGATAGCCATCGTCTTCTGCAAGGTATCTGCCTCACCTAGGAATTAAATCCAGGTGTCCTGCATTGCAGGCAGATGGTTTACCATCTGAGCCATCAGGTAGGATATAAAATAAAAACAGACTGTGTGTTGCAAGTTGTCGGGAACCCACTGGTTCAAGAGGCTACTAAGTGCCAATAAGGAAACTTTAGAGAAGGTGGACTTGTGTAGAATCTGAATCTGAAGTTCATCAAGTCTAAGGCAATTTCCTGAGGGCAACAAGAAGAATCTTTGAGTCAACTCAAAGGCAGCGGTGCCAGAAATTGCTCTTGGAATTCAGCAGAGATGGCTTGAATCCCAACTTCTCTACTTGGAAAGGGACCAGTGTATACCTCTCACTTCATCTGTACAGATTTATAAGAGTGATAATAGCTAACATTTATGGAGCACATAATCTGCCAAGCCCAATGTGATACATTATTTCACTTAACTCTCAAAAGAAGACTGACAGTAGTTATTATCTTCATATGATAGCTGAGGACATCTGTAGCTATACCAGTGCTAGAGTACAATTTAAACCAAGAAGTTTCAGTCCAAAGTCTGACCTTAACCACACTCCTATACTGTGAAAATTAAAAGCAAACAAGAGCTGTAAAGCACTAGCCCAGCGCCTGGCACAACAGTCGGCAAAATGCCTTCTCACTGTCCTCCTCTGCCCACAAAGTAGTGCTAGTCACTTCCTGCCACGCACCCAGAACTTTCTCTTCAGGGGCCTAGCCTGGGACTACAACTCCCAGGATGCACCAGGAAAAGACACTGACCAATCAGGAAACCCAATCTCACTTCCTCGGCCCAACTCTCACTCTCCCCACTCAACAGGGAGAAATTGGTGCGTCCCCACAAGGTCTTGGTTGTGGGCTGGCCTGGGTTACTGGGTTTTAAATAATCCTAATCCATCTTTGGTCTGACTGTTGACCTGTCAGGCTGAAGTTGCATCTTCAGCCTGGACCCAGTGCAGTTCGCAATGTCTCTCAGCCTGTGGCTCCCAAGAGCCCGCTTTCCTCACAGGCGTGGTCCAGTGTTGAGTCAATATGGGATGGTTGGTTGGGCTGGGCTGGTCCGGGCGCATCCGGTGGTCACGTTGAGTCTGTTTCGCTTTGTTCCAATCTGGTTTGCGAGTGGAGGGCTGCGGAATCTTCGAGACTGCCACAGGCGCCATCTTCAGACCCTAGACTGTTGGCCCCAGACCTGCGGCTCCTCCCGGGCATCAGACTAAAAGGAAGGGCGTGGCTTTTAGAACGGGAAGAGGATAACGATCCCCCTTTACGGGGACGGCCTGGCTCCCTGGCCTTTGGTCCCGGGATCGTGCCTTACTTGCATTCATGCCTTCAGTCTATGGTATGGGGGGCTCCAGTGCTATTGGGCCCTGATCCTGGTCTCCACTTCCCACCTCCTGGAGAAGCGCCGCTTGGCCGGCCTCTTCAGTCTCAGAGTGATGGCCTGTCGGAGCTTCCTGGGGAAGGGCTGACTAGCTCTGGCCTCGATCTAGTCCAAGGGGTCCCCTTGCCACGCTGCCTTTTGACCCCACCTACCTATGGACACCTGAGGGTCCCAGGTAACTGGAACCCAGAGTGGGGAGGGTCAACTTTCTTGGGCTTTTCTCCTTCCATTTAGTTTCTACTTACCGCAGGATTTTTACTTCTATTTTTGTGTTTATTTCTTTAAAGTTCTTGAACTGCGCCATCCCCACCCCACCTGCTTTGCTTTTTATCATCTTTACTTTCTCCTCAGACCTGTGTATCTGGCTTTGCTATACCCAAGTAAGATAGCTGCCATTCGATTTTGAGCACCTAGGGGCTTGTAGGCAGATGCAAAGTGTATTTTATCCATTGTCTGGAGAGTAAACAATTTATTTCTTTTACAGTGGCTCTGAAGTGAGTGAAATAGGATAAATTTCCTTGACTCAGGAAAAGGCAAGGTCAAAGAATTGATTCCAAGGTTAGTTCTCTTTTTTTTTCTTTTTTTGGGCAAGCAGCATAAGGTATAACTTCCCATATTCTGTATTTCTGAAGTTGTCTGCACTAATTGTGGTTTATTCAAGCTATTTTGAGATATTTGAATGACTAAGGTTAGTTTCTAATGAATGACCCAGAAACATCTCCATATGTTTATATCTGACACAACTGACTAAACATATTTTGTACTATAAAGGAGTAATCTGTTGATTAATGTATCTCAGCTAAATTAAAATATGCATTGCCCTAATTCCCAAAGCTAAAGTAGAAGTGTCCATGTTGCCATCTTCTTAGTCAAGGAATTATAATTGTGTCTTATTTTATGCTTTAATATGTACTTAAATAAATCATATATGGAGCCTGTCATTCAAGCATAAGTTAGAAAATGATGCTTACATAAATAAAATTAGAGAAGATATTATGAGATTGCTAAATTGTAAGAAAGTTTATGGGCTTTCCCAGTGTTTCACCAGTAAAGAATCCTTCTGTAATGCAGGAGGCCCAGGTTGGATTTCTGGAGGGCATGGCAACCCACTCCAGTATCCTTACCTGGAGAATCTGATGGACAGAGGAGCCTGGTAGGATACAGTGCTGCTGCTGCTGCTAAGTTGCTTCAGTCGTGTCCAACTCTGTGTGACCCCATAGATGGCAGCCCACCAGGTTCCCCTGTCCCTGGGATCCTCCAGGCAAGAACACTGGAGTGGGTTGCCATTTCCTTCTCCAATGCATGAAAGTGAAGTCGCTCAGTCGTGTCCGACTCTTCACGACCCCATGGACTGCAGCCTACCAGGCTCCTCCACCCATGGGATTTCCCAGGTAAGAGTACTGGAGTAGGGTGCCATCACCTTCTCTGAGGATACAGTACATAGAAGGGCAAAGATCAAAAAGGACTGAAGCAACTGAGCACCCAGACACAAGGTAGTTTTACAAGTTCTAAAGATTTCTGAAATGGGGACAGCTGTATTTCCATTGTGAGGGCTCCATTGTATGGATATGGTTTGATTAAAGAAGCAGCCTCATCCTAAGAATTTTGGTTAGAGGTGTTTTCAGTTGGAAAAATAGTAACAAGTTATGACTTCCTGTGTGAGAATTCTAACCATTTAAAGAAACTATAATTTCATTAAAATTTTAGTAATAACAGATTTTCCAGAAGTGCTGAAAATTTGAGTATTTTTATTTATTTATTTTTATTGTATTTTACTTTACAATACTGTATTGGTTTTGCCATGCATCAACATGAATCTGCCATGGGTATACATGTGTTCCCAATCCTGAACCCCCCTCCCTCCTCCCTCCCCATACCATCTCTCTGGGTCATCCCAGTGCACCAGCCCCAAGCATCCTGTATGCTGCATCAAACCTAGACTGGCGATTCATTTCTTATATGGTATTATACACGTTTCAATGTCATTCTCCCAAATCATCCCACCTTCGCCCTCTCCACAGAGTCCAAAAGACTGCTCTATACATCTGTGTCTCTTTTGCTGTCTTGTATACAGGGTTATTGTTACCATCTTTCTAAATTCCATATGTATGCGTTGGTATACTGTATTGGTGTTTTTCTTTCTGGCTTACTTCACTCTGTATAATTGGCTCCAGTTTTATCTACCTCATTAGAACTGATTCAAATGTATTCTTTTTAATGGCTGAGTAATATTCCATTGTGTATATGTACCACAGCTTTCTTATCCATTCGTCTGCTGATGGACATCTAGGTTGCTTCCATGTCCTGGCTATTACAAACAGTGCTGCAGTGAACATTGGGGTACACGTGTCTCTTTGAATTCTGGTTTCCTCGGTGTGTATGCCCAGCAGTGGGGTTGCTGGGTCATATGGCAGTTCTATTTCTGGTTTTTTAAGGAATCTCCACACTGTTTCCCATAGTGGCTGTACTAGTTTGCATTCCCACCAGCAGTGTTCCCTTTACTCTACACCCTCTCCAGCATTTATTGCTTGTAGACTTTAGGATCACAGCCATTTTGACTGGTGTGAAATGGTACCTCATTGTGGTTTTGATTTGCATTTCTCTGATAATGAGTGATGTTAAGCATCTTTTCATGTGTTTTTAAAGTATACATACATATTTCTGATTTGTACATTGTTTCTTTTTTCGAACCAGATGATTAAGAATAATGTTACTGACCGTAAACTAAATGTGGAAGCCATAATTAAAAACATTAAGACAATTTCTTTGGAGCTAAAGAAAATGAATGGTAAGTAGTAATCACTGAATTAAAATGTTTACAACTCATTGTTATAAAGAGTAGTCAATTTGTGCTTCTGCTGGGTGTAACTGAATTTTGCCTATTCATAAGTATTTCTCTATTTCTTAAGCAATGTTTACAATGTAGTATGAACTCTGAAGATGCATTATGTTTGAGCATTGACCTGAAAGATAGAAGACTTGAATTTTCATCCCCGACATTTTGTAAAAAGTTTCAGTTCAGTCACTCAGTCGTGTCCAACTCTTTGCAGCTCCATGGACTGCAGCATGCCAGCCTTCCTTGTCTATCACCAACTCCTGGAGCTTACTCAAACTCGTGTCCATAGAGTCGGTGATGCATCTAACCATCTCATCCTCAGTGGTCCCATTCTCCTCCTTATAATGTCTAACTGACCCCTCTAAATTTACTCCCCATCCTTCCCTTCAACAAACTATTACACAGTGATGTCACAATCTGCAAAATTCAGTATTTTATCTACTAATCATTACTAAGTCTCTAAAGTTCCTTCTAAGTCAAAACTTGTAAGTTTGCTTAATTGTGTGAATTGATGATTCTAGTAGGATTAGACCTTATAGATCATGATATTTAGTCACTCACCTTACAGGCATATTCTGTAATTTTATTCCAGGCATGTAGAATTTCTGTGATTGAATATTTCATCTATTCTTGACCAAACATTTCCTGTGTTGAGAAAAACTCTCTCTGTGTTGGAAAACTCTCTCTGTTAACAGTCTATTCCATATTAGACCGTTTTTCATCATGGACTAGCTGAAATATTTCCCCTATTCCTTTCACCCAATGCTCATTTTTCTAATCATGAAAATCACTGAATATGTAGTTTTTGTTCTTATGACAACTCTTGATATATGAAGACAGCCTCTGTGTCAGTTAAAAGACCTTTCTGCAAGTAACAAAATACCAATTTAACATTGATTATGCAATAAAGAAATAATAATAAGATTCAAGGCTGTGCAACCCTAAAGTTAATTCAGGGTTTTAAAGGTTTCATCAGGTGTTAGGTTTTCATACTTTCTGCTCTGTTATGTTCACTCTGTTTATCACTTCTCATGGTCATTACCTGCAAACATGATCATATACAGACACTCTCTACCTGTGTCTCTTAAATAATCCTTTCTCCAGATCCCTCTAGCACATTTTCCCTTTCCTTTCATTGGCCAGATTTGCACCACATGTATATCCTACAGCAGTTACCACCAAGGAGACTAGGACTGCTACAACTAGTTTAGACCAGTCAGGATATACTGCTGAAACTGGGGAGAGGATCACCTCAAGTGCACTCAAGTTGTGCCCCAGGAAGAAGAGGGAAGTGGCAGTTAGTTAGGCAGCAAGTGGGGAGTGCCTGTTATGTTCTTCCATGTATTCTCCTAAGCATTTCCCACATTTATGGCAGAAAGCGAACAGAACTAAAGACACTCTTGATGAAAGAGGAGAGTGAAAAAGTTGGCTTAAAACTCAACATTCAGAAAACTAAGATCATGGCATCTGGCCCCATCACTTCATGGCAAATAGATGGGGAAACAATGGAAACAGTGACAGATTTTATTCAGGGGGGCTCCAGAATCACTGCAGATGGTGACTACCACCATGAAATTAAAAGATGCTTGCTCCTTGGAAGAAAAGCTGTGACCAACCTAGACAGCATATTAAAAAGCAGAGACATTAGTTTGCCAACAAAGGTCCATCTAGTCAAAGCTATGGTTTTTCTAGTAGTTACATATGGATGTGAGAGTTGGACTGTAAAGAAAGTGAAGTGCTGAAGAATTGTCACTTTTGGACTGTGGTGTTGGAGAAGACTCTTGAGAGTCCCTTGGATAACAAGGAGATCCAACTAGTCCATCCCAAAGGAAATCAGTCATTAATATTCATTGGAAGGACTGATGCTGAAGCTGAAACTCCAATACTTTGGCCACCTGATGCAAAGAACTGACTCATTTGAAGAGATCCTGATGCTGGAAAAGATTGAAAGCAGAGCAGAAGGAGATGACAGAGGATGAGATGGTTGGATGGCATCACCAACTCAATGGACATGTGTTTGAGTAGACTCTAGGAGTTGGTGATGGACAGGGAAGCCTGACATGCTGCTGTCCATGGGGCCACAAAGAGTCAGACAATACTGAGCGACTGAACTGACTGAAACATTTCCCAAGCATTTCATGGACTGATCCAGGAATACTGCTGTCTCAGGTGATGTTAATAGATGTTATAAATGGAATTAGTGAACTGATGATCAAATAATTTTGGGGAGGGCTTTATGCTAAATAATGCTGTCACAAATTCACAGTACATATTAACAGAGGCTATGAGGAGTCTGATGTAAAGGAATAGGGTTACCTTTGCTTAATTCATCATCTCTCAAAAGCAATCTCAACAGCAAGGATTACCTTTCTGAAATATAAGTCTGCTGAAAATGCTCATTGGCTCATCATTGTCCTCAGGACTAAGTCCAGACCTTCTAGAATGAACTATAAGACCTTGAGATCAGACCCTGCCTACCTCTCCTTTCTGCTACCTCATTTTTCATTCCCTACACATTCCAGATTCCAGCCACATTGAACTATCTGCATATCTACACGTTTGCTCTTTTTTTGTGGCTGTGTTAATTACTACATGCATCTTCTCCTGAAGTGCCCACTCCACCTCCACAGGTTGCCTCCCCATCTCCACCTCACCTGGTTTAGTTCAGTTCAGTCACTCAGCCGTATTTGACTCTTTGCGACCCCATGAATTGCAGCACACCAGGCCTCCCTGTCTATCACCAACTCCCAGAGTTCACTCAAACTCATGTCCATCAAGTTGGTGATGCCATCCAGCCATCTCATCCTCTGTCGTCCCCTTCTCCTCCTTCCCTCAATCCTTCCCAGCATCAGAGTCTTTTTCCAATGAGTCAACTGTTCGCATGAGGTGGCCAAAGTACTGGAATTTCAGCTTTAGCATCGCATCAGTCCTTCCAAAGAACACCCAAGACTGATCTCCTTTAGAACGGATTGGTTGGATCTCCTTGCAGTCCAAGGGACTCTCAAGAGTCTTCTCCAACACCACAGTTCAAAAGCATAAATTTTTCAGCACTCAGCTCTCTTCACAGTCCAACTCTCAACATCCATACATGACTATTGGAAAAACCATAACCTTGACTAGACAGACCTTTGTTGGCACAGTAACGTCTCTGCTTTTGAATATGCTATCTAGGCTGGTCGTAACTTTAGTTCCAAGGATTAAGTGTCTTTTAATTTCATGGCTGCAGTCATCATCTGCAGTGATTTTGCCCCCCCCCTCCCCCGCCAAATCTGCCACTGTTTCCACTGTTTCCCCATCTATTTGCTGTGGAGTGATGAGACCAGATGCCATGATCTTCATTTTCTGAATGTTGAGCTTTAAGCTAACTTTTTCACTCTCCTCTTTCACTTTCATCAAGAGGCTTTTTAGTTCCTCTTTACTTTCTGCCATAAGGGTGGTGTCATCTGCATATCTGAGGTTATTGATATTTCTCCCACAATCTTGATTCCAGCTTGTGCTTCTTCCAGCCCAGTGTTTCTCATGATGTAGTCTGCATAGAAGTTAAATAAGCAGGGTGACAATATACAGCCTTGACATACTCCTTTTCCTATTTGGAACCAGTCTGTTGTTTCATGTCCAGTTCTAACTGTTGCTTCCTGACCTACATGCAGGTTTTTCAAGAGGCAGGTCAGGTGGTCTGGTATTCCCATCTCTTTCAGAATTTTCACAGTTTATTGTGATCTACACAGTCAAAGGCTTTGGCATAGTCAACCAGGTTAACTGCTACTTATTAGTCACAGTTACTTCCATTGGAAAACTTTTTTAAAGCCAGTATGTCATTTCTTCTACTTTTTCATATCACCTATCATACTATATTGTAATTATATGTTTGCTTACTTATCCCATCTCTTAAGGTTTTTCCTAGTGCTTAACTCAGTGCCTTTATATAATAGGCTTTTGGCTAACATTTATTAAATGAATAATTGGTTCTGGATGCTTGCACTATTTAAAACAGACAAGCTTTAGATTCTTCACAAACTAGATTGACTGTTCTAGTTCAGCAATTATTCTTTCATGAAGTAAAATAGAATAAATATGATCAATGTTTTCCTGAAAAGTTGTGGGATAGGCAGGCAGTGAAGATACAAAGGACTAATAGAGCCAGACTAGGAAGGTAGACTTCTGGTAAATATGGAAGATTAAACAAACACTCTGTTACCCCCACTTTCTCCCAGAAGTATTAATGTCAATAACTAACACTTATAGCATCTACCATAATTCAGATACTCTTCCAAGAGCTCTACATAAATGGACTGAATTGCTATAACAACCTTATGAGGTTGGAAATATTACCATTGACATTTCAGTTCAGTTGACATTTACAGATATAGAAATAGATATAAAGGTATTAACTGACTTTCCCAGAGTTACACAACTGGTAGACCTGGGACTTAAAGTCTCACAAGTTGAAGGAAATAGTAGTACTGAAAACAAGGGTCTTAAGACAAAGTTTACATATGGACTTACAAAATCCATAGTTTTCTTTCCCCACTTAGCTACAAAACATTGGCAGCCAGATTTATACACCCAGGCAGATTTTCCTTTCAGGAATCTGATAAGCCTAAGAGAAAAGACGTAAAGATACTCAGAACTGAGTTTCCTCAACAAAACACCCAGCTATATCACCACACAATAACTGCCATGGGAAAGAAATTCTAATTGTCTTTTTGGAATGATAGTCTTAAATATGAGCAGACAACTAGGGGAAAAAAAAGATGTTTGAGTAAACATCTAATATGAAAAGCAGAGATGGAACCAATAAGTAGATTCAATCAGTGAGGAGAAAAAGATTACAAGTGAAAATTAAAAACTCTAAGAAACTATCATTAGGAGACGGAAAAAAGATGGCAGAGGAATAGGATGGGGAGACCACTTTCTCCCTCACTATTTCATCAAAAGAACATTTTAGCGCTGAGTAAATTCCACAAAACAACTTCTGAATGCTGGCAGAGGACATCAGGCATCCAGCAAAGCAGATCATTGGCTTCAAAAACAGGTAGGAATAAATATAAAAGACGAAAAAAGAGACAAAGGAGGTAGGGAGGGAGCCCCGTCCTGGGGAGGGAATCCCGTCCCGGGAAGGGAACCCCATCCTGGGAAGAGACTCTTAAAAAGAGAGATTTCCAAGCTCCAGGAAACATTCTCGCAGTGGAGTCTGTGGTGAGCCTTGGAAGCACAGAGGGCAACATAACAGGAAGGAAAAATAAATAATTAAAACCAACAGATTTCGAGTCCAACAGTAAATCCCCCAGCGGATAAGCAGTGCAAAGGCCTGCATCCGACACTAGCAAGTGGGGGTTGGGCAAGGAGGAGCGGGACGCGCCAGTGGCAGTGCTTTCTAAGAATTGGGCTGCGGGAGACACAGGCTGCAGGGCTTTTCGCGAGAATCGGGTAGCAACGTGGTCAGAACCGGGTCCGTACGTGGCCAGAACGAACTTACTTGGACTAGCAAACCAGACTGAGGGATAGCTACCACGCAGAACGCTCGGACACAAAACACTGACAGCCCCGTGCACAGAACAAAGGACGGATCAGAAATAGCCAGCTGCAGACCATCCCCCTCCAGTGACAGGCAGCCAGAGCCTTAAGTGTTGGAAGGGGTCAATCGCAGCTCAAGAGAGATATCACCTACCAAATTTCAAGCAGGGTTCTTTGCTAACTAAGACTTCTGGGGGGCTCTGGACAGTCATCATCTGTCTGAGAAGGAGCCTCAGCGGTACTCCCAGAAAATTGAGCAGCCCAGAAAGGCCAGAAATTGCAGCAATTGCGCTCGCCAAACTCCCTAGCTGCCCGGACCTGGGAAGGGCACAAAGCACAGGCCCAACCAAATCTGCGCCTCAGAGGGCTTCCTGAGCACCAAACCTGAGTGGCTTAGACTGGGAAGGTGCATGAAGCCTAGGGCAGGCCCCAGATGGTTATCCTGCGGAGTAGTATGCGCCGATAGCAGGGACAAGCCCAGCAGAGAGTCCATCACCACCCTTCCTGTGTCAAGTTGGAAATCAGACACGGAAGAGACCAGCAAACAGAGGAAGTCAAACAGAGGGAACTGCCTTGGTAGCAACCCCACACAGCCCACAATGCCAGAGAAAGGGCCAGATGTACCCTTACTACTTTTATGAACAATTTCTTTTTTGGAGGGGGGGGTGTTATGTGGAAGCGTGACTTTCTTTCTTTTTTTTTTAAAGGATTTTAAAATTTTTTTTTTGAAAATTTTTTTTCTTCTTTCTCGTCTTTTTTTTTTTTAACTTTCTTAAATTTTTAAGTCATCTATATCTCTTTATTACTTTTATAACCTATTATTACTTTTCAAACCAAAAAACTCCCTATTTTTAAAGCAAATATCGTATATAGTTTTTTTGTGGTGGAGGTTGTTGTCTTTTAATAATTCTGGTGGCTTTTTTCTTTTTTTTTTCTTTCCTTTTTTCTTCTTTTTTTTCCTTTTTCTTTTCTCTCCTTCTTCTTTCCATTAATATTTTATTTTTTAAAATCCAATCTCTACTCCAGATTTTTAATCTTTGCATTTTGGTATTTGCTGCC
>SJYC01101357.1:0-58744 GCA_006408675.1 Madoqua kirkii
CAATGTATGGCAAAACCAATACAGTATTGTAAAATAGAATAAAGTATTAAAAAAAAAGAGAGAGCTGTAGAAAAAAACAGAAACTATCATTAATATCCACAGAGAAGTAAAAGAAGATGCTACATTATAAAAAAGGAATAGGATACTATAAAAATATTTGGAGAACAAAATTAAAAGTGTGACAATAGAAATAAACTCTAGAGAATCACTGAAAGATTAAATGAAGAAAATTCCCTTGAGTGTAGAGCAAAACAAAACAGATGGACAAGGAAGTCTAACATTCTATAAGTAGAGTGTTAGAAAGAAAGAACACAGACAATGAATGAGGAGGAATTCATTAAAGAAATAATCTGAGATAATTTTCCAGAGTGGAAGGATATTTTTTTACAATGAAAGAGCCCAGCACAATAGATAAAAATAGTCTTATACTAAAATGCAATACTATAAAATTTCAGAACACTGGAAGAACAAAATGATTCCTAAATCTTTTAAAGAGAAACAATGAGTAAGACTTAGAATTGTATGAAATTTGCCCATAGAAACACTGGAAGCTAAGAGAAAGCACAGCACTGCCTTTGGAAATCTGAAGAAAAATTATGTCCAGCCTAGATTGCTATAGCCTTGGAAGGATATTTTTTTACAATGAAAGAGCCCAGCACAATAGATAAAAATAGTCTTATACTAAAATGCAATACTATAAAATTTCAGAACACTGGAAGAACAAAATGATTCCTAAATCTTTTAAAGAGAAACAATGAGTAAGACTTAGAATTGTATGAAATTTGCCCATAGAAACACTGGAAGCTAAGAGAAAGCACAGCACTGCCTTTGGAAATCTGAAGAAAAATTATGTCCAGCCTAGATTGCTATAGCCAGTCAATCTATTAAGCATTGATGTAGAGAGAGAAGCTTTCAGACATATACATTTCCCTACCTTAGAAAGTTACCTTGGTTGTATTCCACCAAAGAAATAGACAAAAAAAAAAAAAAAAACAGAGAGAGACATGAGATTCTGGAAGAAAGATACTCCACACAGGGAGGGGTGAAAGGAGTCCATGGGATAGTGGTGAAGGGAATTCCCAGGATGTGAACTGTACAGCTTTCGAGAGAGCTGTCAGTCCAAACTAAAGCTGATGGGAGGGCTCTAGGAGAGGAGAGACCCTCCACAGTGGAAGAGTAAAAGCTCTGGACTATACAGGGAGGAGATTTGCCCAACTGCGGAAATTTGGAATACATCCATGGCAATTAAGCAATGAAAAAAGGAAACAGTTATTAACTGTGGCTAGGTGGAAGCTTGCAGGAAGGGAAATGTCCTACAAGACTCAACTATAAAGAATATATAGTCAAAAAATTAAACATTAAATACTAAGAAAAATTATACTCAAATATATTGAGTGAATAGTGATAAATGGAAAGAGCTATATTTTAATCTTCTGTGGTGAGATGTAAATACCTAAAATTGAGAAAAAATATGAATATCATTTAGAGATATGGAGGTTGAATACCACCCCTCCCAAAATAAACAAAAATGCAACACACACACACACACACACACACACACACACACACACAAAACCCACAAAAACAAAATGAGCTCCCAAAACATCAAAAGTGGTTGCCTCTGGGAGATAGGAACTGCTCTTTTTTATAGCATGCTTTATTTGATTCTTTATACTGTATGCATGTATTGCAGATAAAACTAGTAATTTTTTAAAATAGATAAATTTGCATACGTCAAATTGCAATGTAGTAAAACGTCTGACAATTTGAACTAAAGAGCCCTTCTAGTAAGCTTCTATATCATGTTTATTTTGCAGTGTATAAATTTGACTCTGAGTCAAAATTTGGCACATCTAAATTGAGGTTTAAGCAATAATCACTTAAAAATTAAATTAATAATTAGGAGATAGCAACTTAAAGTAATAATAGTTGCCTATGACGTATGTATTACAATATAGTGTCTTATATTATTAATTTTTTTTTCTTTTACACAGAACTCCCCAGTTACTGCTTTGTGACCTTACCCTACATTTTAGTCATCCTGTGAAGACAGATGACTTAAAGGAAACAGAAAGAAACAGCCCCCATTTTGAAGAGTCTAAAATGCCAGATGTATCTCTTGCTTCTGACAGTTTTTTAATCTGATTTTTTATTTATTTGTTGTAAATTTGTGACTTTTTACTGTTGAATTAACCCATTTTTAGGAGAATTGAGTTTACTAATATATGCAATTAAAAAAATTAAAATGTGTTAAATTGTAAATAATCATTTAATGTTCTTGTAGACTTCTCTTGTTTTAATGTTCCAAGAAATGGCTAATTTATTTCACCAATGGCAAGAGTATTGCATAGGAAGTTGGCTGTGGAGCACTGCTCATCCTATCCTCTATGCTTGAATTTGGCTTAGATTGAAAGAGAGTTACTAAATTATAAATGTATGGTATGGGTTTATATTAATCAGGTGTCTCCTGGTAGCAAGTGTCAAAAATAACTCAAACTAGCTGAATCATTTATTAGGTCATGTGACTTGAAAGTCCATGGTTGGGATAGATTTCAGGGCCTTCACTAATTCATCAGATATCTCTGCCCTGGCTCTGTTTCTGTGCAGTGGTCTGTATCCTTTCCTATTAAAAACTCATCACTTCATATAACAGTAGAAGGGAATAGAGATATGGTAGGTGTACAGCATTATCTTTTGGAGACCCCAGAGAAAAGAGAGAACCTTTGCCTTAGCCTCTGTGTTTAACAACCCAGAGAAGGATCTTGACTGGGCCAGCTTCAATTAAGATGGGTTCTGAGCAGCTATGTTTGGTGAGGCTGGGATATAGGCCAGGTCAGTGGAAAAGGAGCAATGCATGCCTGCTCAGTCACTCAGCTGTGTCCGACTCTTTGCGACCTCCATGGATTGTAGCTCACCAGACTTCTCTGTCCAGGCAAGAATACTGAAGTGAGTTGCCGTTTCCTCCTCCAGGGGATCTTAGCAACCCAGGGATCGGACCTGTGTCTCCTGCATTGGTAGATTTTAACCACTGAGCCACCTGGGAAACCCTCTAGAGAAAGAAAGACCCCACCAAAAGGATAGAGTTGCCATGGCCTCAAGCAGGGGAGGAAGAATACTTGTCATAAAAACATCAGATACTCACAACTCATTTCAGTTATTGCAGTGGAATAGGTTTTCTACCCCTTTCCACCAACAGCAACTTAATAAGCATCTGTTTACCTTGTAAACATTATTCAGTACAAGATAGCTGCCTTGAAATCTACTGTGTTCTTGATTTTAGAAATTTTTGAACATTAAGTATAGAATACCATGAAGCAAGGCACAAGGTCAGCTCACTCCGTACCAGAACCTGTAGAGTTTTCTATGCTCAATACCCAGCACCCAGCTCAGTGCACAGAATAACCATGAAATAAATGCTCACTGAATATCCTATTGAATAAACATGTTGTAAATGATGCAGGTTTTTCAGTTTTAGAATTCCTGAGTTCTGGGTCCTGATTTGAGAACTTGTAGTTTTGTTAAGCATCTTGTCTGTCATCATTGATTAAAAGTCTCCACAGATTTGTTATCTTGGCAAATCATTACTTTTAACTAGATGACCTCTAATATCTCTTCCAGTGGTCTTTCTACAATTTCATGAAAATGAAAATACAAGATATTATTTGTGGCTTATAAAACTCATAGATAAAACCAAGAAGACAAAAAAATGTTGTTATTAATACAAGTTGTGGAACGACAACCAAGGCCTCAAAAGGGAAAACTTAAGTGAATGTGAATTTTTCGTCCTGTGAAATTGCTTACTATTTTTTATTAAATGGGATATGTAAGTTGAAGGAAAGAATTGAATTGCTTTGAAGAATTTATAAAGCCTTTGGGGGAAGGGTGAAGATAATGGCTTTATAACAGATGGCAGGGGGGATAAAAATAGAAGAAAGGTATCTAATTGGAAAGTCTGATTAAACTTTTCCATGTATACATAAATTGCTCTTTCATCTTCCCAGGAAGACGTTGGTAAAAATCACATCACTTGATACTTTCAGAGTGGGTAGAGGTGGAAAAGATAGGATGAGGATGTCAGATGTGATGAAATTAAATCTGGTGTATTTGATGCCAAAGCCTTATTCTAAATTTAAAATGTTTTCTTTTGGTATTTGTAGCTTAAATTTGCTTTAAAACAGGAAAATAATAGTTAAATAATTAAGTCAATAAATTGTTTTAGGAACCAAAAAGTGAAGCAGAAGGCAAATTAATTTTAATTCCAGGAAGTTATTCCAACATGCATTTATCTTTTCCATTAAAAAAAGTATACAAAAAATCCCCACCCTCCAGCAAAAACATGAACTAAGAAAGGATGAAATGCTTGTGAAGCTTCTTAAATTATTGCTGCCAAGAAACTGAATTTTAATAATTTCAAATTATGCACATAAAATTGATGATTGCCTTTGACTGACAAAGGATTTGCTAGTTAAAAAATCAGTTTAATGTGTTATCAAAATCTGTTACCATTTCAGTGTTTCTAAACTTGCCCCAAATTGTTGCTATAGACGTGCAAACTAATGTACTTGGACATGGGTATTCAAAAATACACATGTTTTTAAAATGAATCATTACAGTGCACTGTTAGACTTCTAACTTATGCACTTTACAAACATTGAAGAAAAATAAATAAATTATGGGATATTTGACAGTCTTCATTTCAAACACTTTCATAAGTGAAAGGACAAAACCCTTATGTTCACGTTGAAGGGGTTCAATTCAGTCCTAAGGATTTGACCGTTCACCAAGGCTGACTGATCTCCCCATGCTGGGATAGAGGCAGGAGGAAGATTTGTTTGCTTGGCTAACTTGCTAGGGATAACCTGCAGAATACGTTAATGTGCACTGGTATCTGGAACCTCGGTTTTTCCCATCAATAAGCAGAAGTGGCATTTTTCTGAAGTAGTCGATAATATCTGACACAGACAGAAAATCCTGAAAGATTCAAAATAGGAAGAAAGTCAGCATTGGAGTGTGTAGCATGAGTTTTGCAGTTTTTTTTTTTTAATCTGCATAACACCCTACCTCTTGTACTATGAGGATTATCAATCTATATAAAATTTGGCAAAGATTTTAATGATTTCTGCTATGGAACTTTGAAAAAAATTCCTCACCAACATTCAGCAAACTATGGATAAAAGACAAGTATGTATTTATGTATATGTTATTTAACTTCATGTAGGGGGTTATGGTGGAGAAGGAAATGGCAACTCACTCTAGTGTTCTTGCCTGGAGAATCCCAGGGATGGGGGAGCCTGGCGGGCTGCCGTCTATGAGGTCGCTAAGAGTTGGACACGACTGAAGCAACTTAGCAGCAGCAGTGGCAACAGCAGGGGGTTATATATATTATATACAGTGAGAGATAGAGGGAGAGTCTAATTATGATAGCTTTACCTTAGGACTGTTCTTTTTTATTTTTAATTCAAGAATAGTTGATTTATAATATTGTGTTAGTTTCTGATGTATAGCAAAGTGATTAAGATATATGTATATCTTTTTCATATTGTTTTCCATTATGGTTTATCATAGGCTACTGAATATGGGGCCTCATCATTTATCTCCCTCTTTTTATAAGGACACCAGTCATTGGATTTCAGGAGGATTGTTCTATTTGTGACTTGGTTTTGGTTTTTGTGTACCTCCTCTAAATCACTAATAATGTTAGGAGATACAAGGAATCAGGAGGTCAGACAGCTCTGCTGTCTGAAGATGATATCTGTAGTATGGCATAACAATCCCCTCATGAGATCTGCTGTGTTCCCACTGCCACCTCCACACTCTCAAGAGCTCTGTAGCGAGTCCTTTCATCCATTACCTGTATCACCCTTTCCCTGAGGGCCAAACTGAGAAACCCCCATCCGTCCATTGAGAAATGAGTCAGATGTTACCGACGTGCCCCAGACAGAGTTGCACACTTTCTCCAAGACTACTCTTCTCGGTGCCTCCCTCCAGGGCCACAGCAATGAGAGGTTTGCATTTGTGTGCTTCCACACAAGCCCAGTAGAGATCCTGGGGAGCAGACATCTCTGCTTCTATGGGACCGATGCAGCTCTGCTGCTGCTGCTGCTAAGTCGCTTCAGTCGTGTCCAACTCTGTGCGACCCCATAGACTCCCCCAGTCCTGGGATTCTCCAGGCAAGAACACTGGAGTGGGTTGCCATTTCCTTCTCCAGTGCATGAAAGTGCAAAGTGAAAGTGAAGTTGTGTCTGACTCAGTGAACCCATGGACTGCAGTGCACCAGGCTCCTCCATCCATGGGATTTTCCAGGCAAGGGTACAGGAGTGGGGTGCCATTGCCTTCTCCGATGCAGCTCTACCCACCCCAAACCAGTGATTCAAACATATGACGAAAATCATGTGTTTTTTTCTACTGGTTTACATAACATAACTTTAAAATATTTAGAGTGAAGTAGAAGTTATGGGTAAGTTGTGTTTCCTTCTGGAAATGTTTGATACAGCTGATCCTCCTCCTGGAACTTTGAACTTAAAAACACACATTTGAAACATTAGGTTTAGCCACAGTTTCCTTTGCAAAAAGAAGCCCTGAAAGGTTTTCTTTCCACAGTTCTCATTACTACCCCAAAAGGGACTAATATACACCTTGGGAAAACAGAGGGAAATGTTTTTGGCAATTTGCACAGCTTCATTGGCCTAACCTCCGTTTTCAGGGAGAAATGACCCAAGTCATTTTTCCAGATGTTCATTTAAGACACAGCCTTGTAAATACACTGTACCTTACATCAAAGTCATGTCCCAGAGGTGACTTTAACTCACTTCTGTGTCATAGAAAGGACTTGTCTTTGGCACCATCTAATGATATTTTTAATTTACACTTTTTTTTTAAGTTACACATGTGATTTTAGACTAGTTGGAATAAAAGATGTAAAAAAGACAGAGGTAGATACTGTTGATATTTTATTCCCTTCCAGTAAATGCAGGGTTTCACTAATGCAATTTAGCTCTAAAGTTGCCAGGCAGTGTGGACCCCCAAAGAAGGCCACAGCCAGGTTCTGTGCAGGTAGGTGTGCAGAGAGGCACACGCAGAAAACTTGGGGAAGTGTGACCACTTGAAACCCTTACCTCTTTCCCTCGGAGTCCAGTTCCCAACAAGTAAACTTGGCTTTCCTCCTGATAACGGATTTGGATGTTGTAAACTTTATCTTTGTACAACACCATGAGAACGTATGGATTGGATATTGTTTTTTTAGAGCTGTCTCTAACCAGGAAAGTGCCGTCCTAAAAGGATAAATTCTTGTTATTATGGAAGTAGCAAAAGTCAATACTTCTGTTGCCTCTAAGAGCAGCAGACAATCCTCTGGAGATCGTGAAACCTACCAGTTGACAATGTAATGAGCAGTTAGCTCCCCAAACAGCAGCAGTCCCATGTCTCATGGACTTCTTGGTTTCAAGAAGCAGGCAGCAGAGATTACATTAGAGAAATTCCCAAATTTCAAAGAGATCTCTTTGAAGGCTCTCAATGAAAAAGGAATCTCTTTTACAATAATAAAACAAATAATACATGGTTGAGTGGATACAGGACCAGCAAAATAAGGACTTTAGTGGTTAACTAAGGATATCTCTTCCTGCTCCTGAGAGTTAATTCTATGCACTTTCTTTCCACGGTCAAAGTTAGAATACACCCAAATACCTAAGAAATGTACCCATTTTAAAACATCATGGTGCCTAGATACTGCGTTTCATCATCAAACACCTGAAAAAAACCCAATGTGGATCATCCTTTTTTCCTGATATTTACCAAAATAGTGTGGTGATCTGGCCTATACTTTAAAATTTCATTTCATAAATTAGCTACATAATATTATAATAATACTATAAAGATCTAATATTAAAATAGAATGAATTAAGAAGAACTCCTTTAAATTACTCCTTCTTTTGTGTATTGAAATCAGGATGATCAATTTGCAATAATGCCTTGCCTTTGTTCTTTTTTCATTCTAGATTGAATGAGTAAATTCTAGTCAAAACATCTCTCTTAGACCAATATACCTGTGGATTCATAGCTCTGGCTTCACTTTGGAATTTCAAGTTTTGAAATTTCCAGAGCCTACATAACATCCCTAATCAAATTTAATTAATTAATTTAATTAATTAATCTGACTAATTAAATCAGAATCTCTCCAAGTAAAATCAGAATTTTTTTTTTAAACTCTCCAAGTGATTTAAATGTGCAGTCCAATGGTCCAGTGGTTAAGAATCTGCCTGCCAATGCAGGGCACATGGGTTCAGTCCCTGGTCTGGGAAGATCCCACATGCCTCGGAGCAACTAAGCCCATGTGCCACCATTATTGAGCCCGTACTGTAGAGCTGGGGAGCGACAACTGCTGAGCCTCTATGCCTGGGGCCCGTGATCCGCGGCAAGAGAAGCCTCTGCAGTGAGAAGCCTGCACACCGCAACAAAGAGAAGCCCTGCTCACCGCAGCTAGAGAAAACCTGAGCAGTAACAAAGCCCCAGCACTGCCAAAAATACGTAATTTTTTTAAAAGATGGGGAGATGAACATTTATCTCTTCACATCATTAAAACAATAAAAGTGCAGCCAGGCTTGAGGCTTGAGGACTTTTGCTGTAGTCTCGAGATGTGAAGAATGTGAAAGATGAAGGATCTTTGATATATAGGTTTAAGATTAGTGTTCAATACTGGAAGACAGGAAATCTGGTTTAAGACCTTCAATATTAAATGACAATTAGAAATTTCTAGGGAAAAGGACAAAAAGTTGCTGTTGTCTGTCTCAGTATATGTTCCTCCACATTGATATGGATGGCAGTTGGGTGTCAAGAGGAAGATATAATCAGTAAGATGTTGGAAATTTGGGGGAAAGAGTTTCCTTTTGATGCTGTGTGATTCCTATGAAAGATGGGCCATTTTCATTAATAAAATCTCCTAAAATTCCTCCAATCAAATGACTACCTTAATTAAAAATTTTTATCAGGGTCCTAGGAGTCACTGCTATGGAGATTAGTAGGTAAGAAGCTGGCACTAATTGGTACCCTTTGGTATAATAGCATGAATAGCACCCGGCAGAATTCCTAGCCCATAATGGATGTTCAGTGGATGTTCAGTCTGTCTGACTCTTTGAGACCCCATGGCCTGTAGCCCACCAGGCTCCCCTGTCTATGGGAGTTTCCAGGCAAGAATCCTGGAGTGGGTTGCCATTTCCTCCTCCAGGGGACCTTTCTGACCCAGGGACAGAACCCAAGTCTCTTGTGCCTCCCGCATTGGCAGGCAGATTCTTTACCACTGCATCCGCTGGGTTTTGTTTTATTGGATGATCCAAACGGTAGGAAGAGAGGTTGTAAAAATAAAAATCTGTTGTTAGTTGTTAGCAGCTATGAAAAGCAAGCTTGGAGAGAGTATCTAAAGCCCATCATGGGTACTCAGGAAAAGTCAGTCCCATTTCTTTTCTTCCATCTATACTTAAAAAAATAAACTGTAGCACAGTACCTGGTTTATCTTTCTAAGAGCTGCTTCTGCCTCTGTTCGAGTAATATAAGAAACGTACCAGTCTTCATTTAATGAATTCTGAAAATGCAAAATTTTAAAAATGGAATAAATTTGTAGTTACATAAGTAAGTGGGGAAAAAAAAGCCTCTAAGTAATCCTTTCCATAAATCACCACCTCAGTTCCATGAAGTCTGAAACACTTGTGTTATTACTTTGAATATAGAATCATTCAGGTAAAGCTAAACAGAAGATATTTTGCGTGAACTGCTTTTTATCATATGCTCATTCGCAAGGTAGAGATAAATAAGCATTCACAGATAATCGAGTCTCTAATCAGGAAAGATGTAGATGTAATAATTTATTCAGTTTCAAATAATAATATATTTAATGAAAAACACTGGGTTAATGAGCAGTTAAATGACCTCTGCTATGTCATAAACTAAGAAATAGATGAAAAACAGGATTATTTTTCTGTTTAATGTGAAACACACATTTGCCATTGGAAGAGGAACATCAAGGAAAAAGAATATTTTTCAACTGAATTCTCCCCTCAATATTTTTCACTAAAAAAATTAAGACTAAAAGAAAATAAAAGTATAGGAGACTATTCAGTGGAAGATTCTGATGATTCGTTTGCTGGTGTAGAAATAAAATAGGAACATATGCCTTATTACCTGTTCTTCCCCAGGGGACTGTGGTCTAGGTTTGCTGGGAACTGGCGAGAAGTTCCTGCCTTCCACTCTGGGAAGTGGTCTGTTGCCAGGGCCTTTGAAAGTATAGCATTGTGAATGTTAATTTAAGCGATTTTTCTCTAGTCATAGCGCATCCCTGCCCGCCCCCAACAATGCCCTTGCAGTTGTTCCCAGCAATTAACATTTCAAGAAACCACAGCTTCCAAAATAACTTTCACTTGTTCAAAACCACAAAGACTGCTGGGGCCCTATTCTGCAGCCATGCCAGTGAAATTCTGAGACACTGAGCCCCATACTTGACTGGCTGCTTAACTAAGCAGTTGCATATATACCACCAAGTGGTAACAATGTGGAGGTCAAGATAATTATGTTCTCATTTTCACAAAAAGAAGTGCGACTTACCCAAGATGAGGAAATTACCTTGAATATTCTTAGCTTTCAGAGCCAGAGCTTACTACCTGCTGTTCTTGACCAGATTTCTTACAGAAGTAGAACTGTTAGACTCACATAGAAGGAGGCCCTGACAGTATCTGGTCCATCAGGAAGCCTGTGTCGGAGTCTGTACACTACCCAGCATTTGTGCCTCACCTTCTCTAATGCTTTTCTTTTCTTGTTGACAGTTCCATGAAATTTTTCAAGAGAATGTATTTCCTAATCTCAGGAAACGTTTGATTGTGTTGATGTGCAGTTGCTAAGCCTGTCTTTATATGCCAGAAAAGCTATTTCAGGCTGGTAAATTCCTTGAGTTGAATGTTCTCTTAACAATTCATGCATCACTCATTTGTTCATTCAACAGATATTTTTTCAGCACTGCTCTGAGGAAGGCACATGTGTACATGACCTTTCATCCTCACAACAACCCCACAAGGTAGGTATCGTCTTCTTTTTGAATATCATGAAACAAAGGTTCAGAGAGTCTAAACAAAGCATGTGTCTTAGTGGCAGGGCCAGAACTTGAACTTGTGATTCTCAAATATGACTGTGCATAAAAGAGAATTCCAGGGAGACCCTGAATCACCGAGGCTCAAGAATCTGCATTTAACAGGCACTCCAGGTGGTTCTGCACCAACCCTGTTACTTCATCTAATACATCTAATACACCACAGAGGGTAAATCGCCTGCCCTAGGGCCCCTGAGAGGGGAGAGTTACTTGAAGAGTCCAAGTCTTCCTAGCCAGGATTATTCGAGATGCAGATGGGACTAGCCTGAGTTGCTGATCTTCCTTCTTAAGGCTCCCAGTACCTGAACAGCCCTTCTCCATGACAACCTTTGCAGTGCAACATGCAGACACCTGTACAATGTTTGTGGAGTGGATGAAATCTAGCTATATGAGGAAGTCAGTAATGAAAGTCTATAGTGTATGGCTGTCTTAGAATTGAGGAATTATTCTTTATCTGCATCTGCAGGTCAGCACCACAAAGTCACTCTTCATGACAATATATTACTTTTCATTGCAGTCACCTTCCACCCTTAATATCTAGATCCTCAAGGGAACTGGGATAGGTTTTTGGCCAATATAAAGCACATTCTTTATCTTTCTGACCTTGGGGCAACCAGGGGGTTAGACTGAGGACCAGGTGTCCTGGCACTCTTAGGAGAAAGGGATCAATTTTGATTAAGGTAGTAGAGTAAGCCCTCTGCACTCATGGCTTCCACATGGGTGAAATCAGCCAACTACAGATTGGTTCAACCAGTGGGTTAGCCACGTCTGTGGATGTGGAGCTGTGGATGCGAAGGGCCAACTGTGCTACATCATTTTATACAAAGAACTTGAACATCCTTGGATTTTTTATCAGTGGGGGTCCTGGAACCAAACCCCTCTCCTGTATTAGAGGGATGATTATATTCAAAAAAATAATAAAAGCCAACTGTTGATATTAACAATCTCTGTCACCAACTCATAGAAGCAAGGGTCTATGGAATTTACTTTGGCAGATACTGCTATAAGTGAAGTGTCTCAAGCTCAGATGCCTGGACGGACCAGGCAAGTGAGAAAAAGTAGGTTTACAAAATAATGAGTTGTGGCCACCGAGGGATGGGGGGGAGTTGTGGAAGCCATGTAGTGAATAAGGACACTATATCCTAAAATGCTCAGGAAACATTGAAAATACAGTGGGCTTCACTGGTGTCAGCAGCAGAATCTCACACATATATGGCATGATGTACCCAGCTAAATGTAACAGACATGCCCCTGAAAGAAAGAGTCAACTCTCAAGTTAAAATTTAAACTTATCAGTTTCTGTTTATAACACATACTAGTGTTCCTGCATATGTACATGACTACAAAAAAAAGTGTTTTATTTTTTCCTCACAGAATTTTTAAATCTTAAGTCAACCTTTAAAAATTAGGTAATTTCACATTAAAAGCCATATTTCTATTTTTTTCTTGAAAAAGAAATCAGAAAATCTGGTAACACAAGATGTGTTTCCTAGCATGAGACAAAAAAAAAATTGTTTACTAGAGTTGGGTGACTCTCCAGAGTCATTTGACAGTCATTCAACAAATGTTTTAAGGTGCTTACCATGTGCTAGTCACTTGCAAGTCTTTAAGGATAAAAAATAAACACAGCTAGTCCTACTGTGTAGGCCTTTGTTTCTACTTGAAGTGGTCCATGAACCAGCAATACCAGCTGGGAACTTGGAACTTGGGAATCACATGGAAACGTGCTAGAAATGCAGAACCCCGGGTCCCATCCAAGACCCACTGATTAGAATCTGCATTTTAACATAGCTCCCAGGTGATTTGTGTGCCTTTTAAAGTTTGAGGACTCTCTCAAGAAATACTTACCATGGACACCCAAAGGAGGTGTTGTTTAAAAATACAGGTCTTCAGCCAGACTTACTGTATCAGGATCCTGGGGGTTGCGGTCCCTTAATCTGTATTTTAAACATGTTCCTCAACTAGCACTCCAGGTTAGATTCATTATAGAAATCAAAACTACAGAGAAAGCTAGCACTGTCCTAAGCATCATATAAAAACAGCAGGGAAGAAAAGTTCCATGTGGGAAGATAAAGGCCATGGCCGCCTTTCTGCAGAAGTGTGTGTGTGTTTGTGTGTTGTTGTTGCGTGGAGTATCCTATCACTATAGCAACCTTTGGTACACTCCAGAAACTGAAGTGCTGAATAAGGAAGTACTGAATAAGGAAGTCAGATGCTTTTAGGAAACAACAAAACTTTTGCCAAAAGGCTTTGGGATGACAGCATATTGGCTAGAGTCGGTCACTAGAGCCCAAGAACAAACCTTGAGAGAAGTATGGCGGCAAGGAGGCACTCTGCGAAAAGTTAGGGTTACTGTGGAGAAAAAAACAACAGATTTTCAGTTGGGTTGGGGTTAAGGGGTCAGAGAGGGGCCTGAATTGGGGAAACGCTGCTTCTATGACTATCTCACCCCTCCCTGAAACCACGGGGGCAGGGCAAAAAGAAGGAACTTGTTGAACACACTTCATTCCTGTTTCAGGAAGGCCATGCCAAAGTCTAACAAGCTTCTCAAGATGAAAAACAAAAGCAACAAGAGAACATTGTAAAGAGCTTTAAAAGCTACTTTGAAAAGGCAGCGGCAGTCTGAGGACTTTGAGTCTGGAGCATGACAGAAGTTCTCTGGGAGAACGCTTCTCTTTCTGTTAGGGAACTATACTCCATGGGCATGTTGTTTGGGATGGTGACTCCCCAGAGCCTAGTGGTCTACAAGGAGAGGGGAGGGCGTGAGAAACAGAGGGCTCGGCAGTGCTACTGCAGACAGAAACTGCATCTACGGGGACAGTGCAGGAGGAGGGCCAGTGGGAGGCCCTGAAAGTCTGTCTGTTCCACACTGAGCAGCGGTTTCCCCACCCTTTAAGCCAATCTTCAGATACAGGCCTGCTTTGTTCAGAAATCTCGTTCGAGTAGTGTTTTGAAAGAATGAAGGAAAGGGCTGGGCTCAGGGTGGGCTGCAGTGGCACAAGAAAGTGGCAGACATGGCAGGAGAAGAAAAACAGCTGGTAGAATAAGAAGAAGAAGCAGAAAATCAGAGAAAGAGGCACCCAGGATAAATGAAACAAGTGAGAACCCTTCCAGATACCTAGCAGAGTGGAAGGATCTTACTGGCGGGTGAGTTTCCTCCCATCCTTAGGGGAGGGACTAGGCCTCTCCCTTTGGATAGTAAAGGAGAAGAGGAGCCGAAAAGGCTGGTGGGTGAACCGTTGGGGGTGCCAGGAGACAGCCTGAGGGCTTATTTATGAGAAATGCCCCGAGTCTTCCTCCTGTCTGTGCCTCTCCTCCTGGAAAGCCTGCCTCCTCATGGGTCCTGAGAAACACTCCTGCTGCTGAGAAAACAGACCTCCTGGGGACACAGCCCATAGAGTGAGTATTCCGTGTCTGCCAAGTGCAAGGTGCACTGGATGGGTATTCCCACCCAAGATGGAGGGTGACTCCAAGTAATTTGGGCTTCTTGATTGTTTGTTTGCTTTTAACCTACAGAGTGAAAAACATTCCCCGTTTCCTGCCAAAGAGTCCATTCTGTCTGGGGCCATGACAGGGCAGTCAATTCTGTACCTCTCTTCCCCCCAAGTACAACACTCAGAAGACAGCAGGGAGTTAATACGTGCATTTGTGCATTCTTTATGCTCAGCTTGGTTTTCTTTCCTAAGACCCACAATGTTCTGACCCTATGACTGGTGGCTTATTTCTTTCTTCCTCAACCCTCCTGACATTAGCTCAATATCAGTGGCCCCAGACGTTATGCTAGGTTGGAACTGAATGATTCAGCACATACCTTTCTGAGAAGCCTCCAGATGAGTGAGTTAATGGGAGGGAGTTCTTGGGCGATGGCTTGGTAGATCTTGAAGGGAAGGTGTTGGAGGTCATGGGGAGAGGTGATGGCTGGGGCGGAAGTCTTTGATGTACTTCAGAGGAAAAGAAAAAGGAAAGATTGTCAGAATCCAAGTGTCACAGGAACATCCATCCCCAAACTGCTCCCTAGTTAAAAACAGCTAGTGTAAAGGGAGATACAAAAATTGAAAAGATCAAATGTCATTAGGAAGTTGGGGGGTGGATGCCCACCCCACAGGGTTTTTCTCAATGGTTTACCACCTCAAAACAAAGTTTCAAATGCTGCCATTCTCCATCATTCTTCATAGTACATTTTTTTTAATTTTTGAAATGTTAACTTGTCAGATAATTGTCAGTTAGAAACCATATGAATTTCAGAAATGAGTCACAAGTTTTTTTTAATGAAAAACAAATTTTATGCCATGTCATTCATATATAGTTAGCAATCCTTTACCCAGATGCATTAGACAGCTTAAATACTGGAATGCTGTCTATTATACTATATGTGTGATTTTCAATTTTGCTGTACTGCTGCTGCTGCTGCTAAGTCGCTTCAGTCGCATCCAACTCTGTGTGACCCCATAGATGGCAGCCCACCAGGTTCCCCCGTCCCTGGGATTCTCCAGGCAAGAACACTGGAGTGGGTTGCCATTTCCTTCTCCAATGCATGAAAGTGAAAAGTGAAAGTGAAGTCACTCGGTCATGTCCAACTCTTAGTGACCCCATGGACTGCAGCCTACCAGGCTCTTCCGTCCATGGGATTTTCCAGGCAAGAGTACTGGAGTGGGGTGCCATTGCCTTCTCCATTTGCTGTACTAGTAGGTATTAATAATTTGCACTGTTATACATGAACTTAGCAGTTCTTTTTGGTAATCCAGCCAAGTAATTCCATTTTATTATAGTTATACAGTATACCAACTGGCATACATATGCGCAATACTAATTTTACAGTTATAATGGATTCTACAGAGTTTCTGTACTAATTAATTCCATCTGAACACAAAACTAAAGGAAAGGTTACAAGTTGTAAGAAAGTCTTTCTAAACATACCATCATCTTCATCCTGGTAAGGGGAAGAAAAAAAAGATATTAATTTATCATCAAAGCACAACTTCTCAAAGAAAAATGTATTTCTCAATCATAGAAATGCCTCTGTTTTCTTTCTTTAGCAGTTGTGTGTCTCCACAACAAAGGTACTGTGGAGAACAGTAGAACTTGCTAAATAATGTATGATTTCTTAATACAAATAATCGCTTAAAGACATTCCAATCTGAAACTCTGTTTATATACTTAAAATAGGTTCTGAAGTGTCCAAACAGCACTAGAGATACTAGTAATGATGATATCTATGATGTCTCCCAAAGACTCATATGCAATATTTCATCCAGTTCTTCAAGCAACTCTTCAAGAATTTAACATTTTCATTTTACAAATGAAAACACGCTGCCCAAGAAGCACTCTTACCTTGCAAGGGTTACAGAAGTTGACTCACACCTAATCTCTCTGACCCAAAGCCTAACCTTCTCCAGGTCTTGGCTTTGCACTGAGCACTCTGGTTCAAAGTTGTGCGGCCTTGTTGTTTCTCTGTCACCAAGTCGTGTCTGACTCTTCACAACAACCATGGACTGCAGCATGCCAGGCATCCCTGTCCCTCACCATCGCCTGCAGTTTGCCCAAGTTCATACAGCCTTATGGTCTGAAAATAGCTTCCAAGGCGTGCCCACTTGGTGCACCATGTCTTTAGGACAGCCTTCGGAAATTGGTAAGGGAGGGGCTCTATGCTCTACTTCTTAGATAGGAAATGATGTTCAGAGAGGCGAAAATAACTTTGCCATTGACTAGTAGACCAGAATTGTCAACTTGGACTTGTTTTGTTAGGCTAGGACAGTAGTGATGAACGAGCACATACCTCAAGTGCCGTTGTGAGGATTAAGTTAGTTACTACTTTTGCCTGGTATGTTTGAGTGCTCAGTAAAAGTTTGTTATCCTTATTCCTACCACTGAGATGAGGCAAGATGCATCATAGCCAGAATCACTCATCCAGGTTGGCCAGCTGGGAAGGAATCCTAACAAAGGGCTGCACAGATAAATACACATGGACTTAAGAAAGTTTAGTCACTCAGTCGTGTCCAACTCTGCAACCCCATGGACTGTAGTCTACCAAGGTCCTCCGTCCATGGGATTTTCCAGGCAAGAATACTAGAGTGGGTCGCCATTTCCTTCTCCAGAGGATCTTCCTGACCCAGGGATCAAACCCAGGTCTCCCATGTTGTAGGCAGACGCTTTACCGTCTGAGCCACCAGGGAAGTCTCACACATGGACTTATGGAATCCCCAGGATGAACTTGGTCTTTGACACTGCTGCAACCATGTCTCCTCTGGTCCAAAACATAAGATTTTTAGATTCTCATGACAAGTGTCAATCCTTCCAGAGATAGGGATCCTTGGGAATGTGATATTACCCTTATTCTCAACCTTCTCTCCTCTTTGCCCTGTGGCTCTGAAACCAATCTGCCATCCTCACTCTTCCCACAGGCTCCACGGGCACTGCCCATGCCTGCCTTAGTCAGGACACTCCTGAGGCTGAAGGGCGCTGAGCTTTGCCTGGGAGTGACTATCCTGTGTCTCCCCATCATTCAGTGACCACAGCGCTAAGAAGTCACACTTAGCTCTTCAGTCCTTATACATCACTTTCTTCACTCCTCCTCTGTAGCGCACCCTGTGATCAGATGCCCCTTAGCACACTGGAACATATCCATTACATCTTATATCTCAGCACTTCATCTGCATTGTATCTCAGCACTTCATCAGAATAAGCACACCGTTTAGCATAGAGCTATGGCACACCAGGCGCCTATGGACGGAGCCCTTGAGCACGGCACGGGTGTGATGGCCTTCTTCAGGCAGTTTACAATACAGAGGAAGTCAGGCAGACCTAGGTTTCAATCCTGGCTATGTCCCAGCTCTGCAACTTGCAATGAGTATCTTACCCTCCTGAACTTCAGTTTCGTATTAGTGAAAGGGAAACAATGACTCCTCCTAGGGACATTCAATGCAAAGAAAATGTGAAGTTGGAATGACTAACTGTCTTGGTCCTCATTTGCCTAACATTGATGAAGTTCTTGGGACATGAGACTTTCATTGCTAAAACTGAGCAGTCCTAGGCATGTTTGCTAGGTTGGCAACATACATTCCATAAATGCTGTTTCCTCTCTTTCTTAGGCCACAGAGATATTTAAGGGGAAAACAGAGGCCTACGAGACTCTCTGGGAGGCCAGACTCTAGAGCATGCCTTACTTTATCCTCCCTTCTACCTACTCGCCAATCCCCTTGCTCACTACCACCTGGTAACGGGGTTGCAATTAACCCAAACTCCCTGGGAACCTTCAGAGGGACAGGAGCTAAGCCATGCAGCATTCTGGGCAGGAGGGAAAGATGGAGACCCCAAAGACACCAGTATTCAGGAGCCTACTGTACGTAGGCCTGGCTTCCAGCACTGGACTTCACTGAAGTTGAGACAGAGCCTCAACCTCTGCAGAGTCTACACTGGTTTCCCTGGGCCAAGCATTCACCAAATGACATTCTGTACTTACATTTTCTCTTCTCTCTGGTCCCCGCATATGCCTGAAATGAATCAGGGCAAAGAAAAAGAACTGAGCATAAAGAGTTTCAAAGAATATAAATAGTTTCACTTAATCTAATATTGAGAAATCAAACCTACTGAGCCGTAATAAAATAGGAAGCAAAAAAAAAAAAAAGAAAGAAAGAAAGAAAAGCAGGGGAGATGGAGGCTTGATGACTCAATGTTCTGTCATTATTATGAGCTGAGCTAGGCAAGCCTCTATTCTGTTTAGCAACTGCAGCAAACAATTACATTAAAGAAAAATAGTTTTGTCAGCAAACTCTTTAGTAGCTATTAAATTTCCCTGAGTGGATGTTTCTCTAAGCAAATAAAAGCATTTGAGGAAACATGCTCCTTTGCTGATGTTTGAGAACAGCTGTCTTAGGGCTCACCCTTGGTGTGAAGGAAAAGCTGCTTTGGTCCCTTTTTCCAGATGCACAAACTGGCCAAGCAGACGTGGTGGTGGCGGCCTTAGACCCGCAGTGGGCAACAGCCTTCATGGGCTCACATCGTGTCCTCACAGAGAGGGCCCAAGGAGGACAGTTTGCTGGCAGTTTGCCTCCTGATCAGTGATTCACATGGTCTCATCCTGTTGTTTATTTAAAACTTCACTATTTTGTGCACTATGCTATTTTTGGCATTTGTTTTGATTTTTTTAGAATATACCATCAAAGCATTAACTCATTGCTAAGGTTTTACCAGTGCACTCTGGCCCTGGCCCTGATTTCATCCTCACATTAACCAAGCAAGGATCATAATTTTGAATCCTGGTTGCACAGATGAAGTTGATGGAAGCCTCGGTTTTGTCCTTAGTGAGGAGCAGAGCTGGGCCTAGCCCAGCCATGTTTGTGCCATTTGGTTAATGGGTCCCTGGAGACTGCATAGTAAAGTTAGAAATGTTAGAGCTGATGAGGCTCTGCCACTATGAAATGTGGTTGAGCAGTGAGGAGGCTGGGCACAGCGATGTCCTCTCCACCGCCTGCGTGGTTACAAAATGGTAGGTGCAGTGCTGCGCCTTGCGGTGGAAGGAAAATGCAACCAGAAATCAGACTGGCTGAGAAGGTCTCCACAAACGATGCTGCTCCCGTGCTCCAGAGGAACCATCAGTTCACGCCTCTCTCTGTGAATCACCTTGTCCTGTAAAGTGACCCAGGCACTCTGCATCCAACCTGAGAAGCCTGAACATCCCCAAGCCCCAGCAGCAAAACAAGCCCACTCCTCCCCAGGAGCACCATGGTCTTGGGTCCCTGTGTGGAGCTAACTGATCCTAGGCAGGAGTTCACGTCACCCCTTCTGTGCCACAACCCAAGCAACAGAAGACACTTACCTTGGCACGGGTGGCTTCTTCCCTGGCAGGGGGCTGCCTCTGTCATGCCTTTCCGTGGCTGGCGGTAATGGGGGCTTTGGTATCTTGGGCAAATGCTCCCCAGGAGGCCTGCAGTGTTGAGAGAAAGGGTGGATGAGAAACAAGCTAGAGTCATTCAGCACACGCCCTGTAGCAACCACAGGAACCCAGAGTCACTCACCTTCCCCCTAGGACCGAAGGCTGCAAGGCAGGAGGGAAGACAGGTGAGTATTCTCAGCACTTTCGACAGAACAAAGGCAAGATACAAAACAGAGCAAAACAAACAAGACAAAACAAGGAGAAAACTCACCTTGTCAGAAATCGCTGGCTTCTTTCCTGTAAATTACAAACAGCAGATGAGCCTTGCATGTAACAGCTAAGCTTTGAAACTTTCGATGAAACTGAATCCCAGCCCCTAAGAGGGATAACTGGATTTAAGCATTCAGGAATCTGGGCTTCCCCGGTGGTGGAAAAGAACCTGCCTGCCAACAGAGGAGACCTTAGAGACTTGGGTTCAATCCCTGGGTCAGAAAGATCCCCTGGAGCAGGGCATGGCAACCCACTCCAGTGTTCTTGCCTGGAGAATCCCATGGACAGAGGAATCTGGTGGGCTACAGTCCATAGGTCACAAAGAGTTGGCCACAACTGAAGTGACTCAACACACACAACACATTGAGGAATCATAGGCTTTAGACCTGGAGGGTCCCTTACAAGAGCACCTAAGTTTCTAGTCTCAGGCAAATTAAGTGACCTCACCTAAGGGTCACACAGTGTTGTGTACATGCAAGCAGTATTGTGAATTCTAGGAATCTGGTGGGCTAAGTCCATAGGTCACAAAGAGTTGGCCACAACTGAAGTGACTCAACACACACAACACATTGAGGAATCATAGGCTTTAGACCTGGAGGGTCCCTTACAAGAGCACCTAAGTTTCTAGTCTCAGGCAAATTAAGTGACCTCACCTAAGGGTCACACAGTGTTGTGTACATGCAAGCAGTATTGTGAATTCTGAGCTTCTTTCCAAAATGTCTTAATATAATTGATGCTGAAAAGGATTAATGCCTTCTTGAAATTTTGTGCCTCTCATTGGCCAAGAGCTGCTTGGTACAGCCTAAGTTTATCTGCATATCTGAAATAAACTCCTTTGCCACAGAGGGGTCAATCTTCCTTCAGTCCTGCGGTACACTTGCCATTGCATAAGGTATTGCATTTAGTTCTGAAAAAAGTTTAATTAGGGGTTCAGAGTTTCAGGAGATTCCTCCGGGGGACTGCAAATCATTTTGCTTTGACTTCTGTTTTTCTCTCTTACTTTCTTCTCTCCCTCTCTTTCCCTCTCGCCCTCCCTTCCTTTTCTTCTTTTACTTGTCTCTTGTAACAGATGACATGTAGGCTTGCTGAAGAAACAGTAGGTGTACCTGAGAACCGTGCATTGCAAAGTCATTCAAAACAATGTATTTTTTCTTCTGTCTGAAGTTCCCCAGAGTAATACCCTATGTCTTCAATGTAATAAAAGCATTAGTTAACTGGATTCAGCCAGGTTTAGATGCAAATCTTATATGATTTTGAGCAAGTTTCTTAAAATTTTTGAGTCTCAATTTCTTCATCTGTAAAATGGGAATTATGTGTTAAACTGCATAGATTTGCTCTAAGGATCAGGTGACAATTTATACACAAGGCCAACACTGACCCGTGGGTGCTGAGAATTGTTAGATGGCTCTTCTTTCTTCCCCTCCATCCACCTCCCAGCTCAAGCTCCACTGTAAGAGTGGAGCTGCATTTTTGAGACACAATTTATTCCTCAAAGACTGAATATATGTCCTGCTCATAATATGTCCTAAGAATCTGTCTCACTGTGAAGAGCTGACTACTTATGAGTAGTTTGGATGGTATAAAAATATTCATTACTTACAAAATTTTGGTTTGATATGGAAACCCTACTTTAGAGGGATACCCAGGAAACAGATTTATATCATTGGCCTGAATAGATTTTCTGAAAAATGTCTGCCGGTTTATGCATATTCCCAGGGCATGTTAGGAGCCCCCTGATAAAAGTCTGGGCATTTTAAGAGGTTAATTCTCCCAAAGCATCATGGGTAAGGGGTTCAAAGGGTAGAGCTAGTACTGTCAAGAAAAGGTGTCTTTCAAAAGAAAACCAAATAAAAACAAAAATATTTTAAAAGGGTAACTTTTGTACAGGAAGTGACCCTGAAAGATTTGACATCAGTGTTATAATTTTCTGACCCTCTGGCTCATGGCAGTTAGCAGGGCTGGAGTCTGAAGTCCAGTCTCTCTCTTCATCTTCATATAATGTGTCCAGCCCTCTGCCACAGGCCATCTTAAACTCGGATAGTTGATGTAGCTTGGCATGAACCAGCAGAGCTATGACGCGGTTCAGGGAAACTGTAGCAAGCATAGCATCAAATCCGAGAACTGACATTTTGCCGACAAAAGAGGGGACAGAGGCCACAAGGGCTAAATGCTTTGCTCACTATGTAGCTAGAGAAGGGCTAGGGTGGAGCTGGATTCCAGGTTCCTTATCCCTCAAGGCTCAGAACTCCTTCCCCAGAGCTCCCAGCAAGGAAAATCCAGGGTCTCCAACTGCAGCAAGACGTGGTAGAACAGGGCATCCACTTTGAAGTCAGAAAGACTTGGATTCAAATACAATTTGAATTCAAATCCTGCACCTGGATCTGCAATTTGGGGGAATTAACTCAACCTCTCTGAACCTCGGCTTTATCATCTGCAAAGTGGGGATGATAATGCACCCCGCTTTGTGGGCCTGGGGTGATGACTAGAGACGATGTGGAAGTAGCTCTCCATGTCGATGGGCTCTGTACCCACAATCTACCAACCTCAGATCAAAAGATTTGGGAAAAAAAACTCCAGAAAGGTCCAAAAAGCAAAACTTGAATTTGCCATGCACTGGCAACCTTGTATGTGTATTTATATTGTGTTTACAATTACATACATAGAATTTATATTGTATTGGGTATTATGAGTAATCTAGAGATGATTTAAAGTTCACGGAAGGATACACAGAAGTTATACGGAAACACCATTTTATATAAGGGACTTGAGTATCCCTGGATTTTCATATCCACAAGGATCCTGGAACTGGTCCCGCTGGAGATACCCAGAGATGACTATAACTTATTTGTGGTGGCTGAAGCACTTGCCCCATAACAAGTGCTCAGTACCCTGTAGCTAAGTTTTAGAAATGAATTAAAGATAGCTTTAAGTAGAGGTAGCTGCCATCCAAGAATACTCTGAATCCATTCTGGAGGAAAGGACTGTAGTATACCCACAGTTTGGTCAATGATACACACAACAAAAGACAACTATGACATTTGAATAGCACCTTAGGGTTTCACTAAGTATCTTCTCACTATAGAGCATCCACCTTATAAGCAGGGAGACAGCTCTGAAAAAGCAACGTCCCTGTGGTCAGTGAGCTGCTCAGTTAGCAGCCAAGGCCACCAACAACAGCTCTCCCTGGCCTCTGCCTCCCAGCCCAGATGCTTGCCCATCATTCTTCAGGAGGACCATGTGATGGGTGTGTGTGCACAGATGGTGCCCGTGGAGAAGCAGGCCCAGCACAGGGCGCATGACAGGAGCTCTGAGCTTGGGTCTCCACCCTCATCACCTGGCATCTGAGTGACCTCTTCATGTCTCGGTTTCCTCCTCAGTACAACGAGGATGATTCTAACAGTCCCCTCTCCATAGGACTGTAGCGACAGTTAAATGAGGCGGTGCCCACAAAAAGCACGCAGTAAGCATGCATTGATATCAGCCACTATAGCTGCTTTTGTGTTGTTAGTCTCTTGATCATGCTCTAAGGATCAGGTGACAATTTATACACAAGGCCAACACTGACCCGTGGGTGCTGAGAATTGTTAGATGGCTCTTCTTTCTTCCCCTCCATCCACCTCCCAGCTCAAGCTCCACTGTAAGAGTGGAGCTGCATTTTTGAGACACAATTTATTCCTCAAAGACTGAATATATGTCCTGCTCATAATATGTCCTAAGAATCTTGTCTCACTGTGAAGAGCTGACTACTTATGAGTAGTTTGGATGGTATAAAAATATTCATTACTTACAAAATTTTGGTTTGATATGGAAACCCTACTTTAGAGGGATACCCAGGAAACAGATTTATATCATTGGCCTGAATAGATTTTCTGAAAAATGTCTGCCGGTTTATGCATATTCCCAGGGCATGTTAGGAGCCCCCTGATAAAAGTCTGGGCATTTTAAGAGGTTAATTCTCCCAAAGCATCATGGGTAAGGGGTTCAAAGGGTAGAGCTAGTACTGTCAAGAAAAGGTGTCTTTCAAAAGAAAACCAAATAAAAACAAAAATATTTTAAAAGGGTAACTTTTGTACAGGAAGTGACCCTGAAAGATTTGACATCAGTGTTATAATTTTCTGACCCTCTGGCTCATGGCAGTTAGCAGGGCTGGAGTCTGAAGTCCAGTCTCTCTCTTCATCTTCATATAATGTGTCCAGCCCTCTGCCACAGGCCATCTTAAACTCGGATAGTTGATGTAGCTTGGCATGAACCAGCAGAGCTATGACGCGGTTCAGGGAAACTGTAGCAAGCATAGCATCAAATCCGAGAACTGACATTTTGCCGACAAAAGAGGGGACAGAGGCCACAAGGGCTAAATGCTTTGCTCACTATGTAGCTAGAGAAGGGCTAGGGTGGAGCTGGATTCCAGGTTCCTTATCCCTCAAGGCTCAGAACTCCTTCCCCAGAGCTCCCAGCAAGGAAAATCCAGGGTCTCCAACTGCAGCAAGACGTGGTAGAACAGGGCATCCACTTTGAAGTCAGAAAGACTTGGATTCAAATACAATTTGAATTCAAATCCTGCACCTGGATCTGCAATTTGGGGGAATTAACTCAACCTCTCTGAACCTCGGCTTTATCATCTGCAAAGTGGGGATGATAATGCACCCCGCTTTGTGGGCCTGGGGTGATGACTAGAGACGATGTGGAAGTAGCTCTCCATGTCGATGGGCTCTGTACCCACAATCTACCAACCTCAGATCAAAAGCATTTGGGAAAAAAAACTCCAGAAAGGTCCAAAAAGCAAAACTTGAATTTGCCATGCACTGGCAACCTTGTATGTGTATTTATATTGTGTTTACAATTACATACATAGAATTTATATTGTATTGGGTATTATGAGTAATCTAGAGATGATTTAAAGTTCACGGAAGGATACACAGAAGTTATACGGAAACACCATTTTATATAAGGGACTTGAGTATCCCTGGATTTTCATATCCACAAGGATCCTGGAACTGGTCCCGCTGGAGATACCCAGAGATGACTATAACTTATTTGTGGTGGCTGAAGCACTTGCCCCATAACAAGTGCTCAGTACCCTGTAGCTAAGTTTTAGAAATGAATTAAAGATAGCTTTAAGTAGAGGTAGCTGCCATCCAAGAATACTCTGAATCCATTCTGGAGGAAAGGACTGTAGTATACCCACAGTTTGGTCAATGATACACACAACAAAAGACAACTATGACATTTGAATAGCACCTTAGGGTTTCACTAAGTATCTTCTCACTATAGAGCATCCACCTTATAAGCAGGGAGACAGCTCTGAAAAAGCAACGTCCCTGTGGTCAGTGAGCTGCTCAGTTAGCAGCCAAGGCCACCAACAACAGCTCTCCCTGGCCTCTGCCTCCCAGCCCAGATGCTTGCCCATCATTCTTCAGGAGGACCATGTGATGGGTGTGTGTGCACAGATGGTGCCCGTGGAGAAGCAGGCCCAGCACAGGGCGCATGACAGGAGCTCTGAGCTTGGGTCTCCACCCTCATCACCTGGCATCTGAGTGACCTCTTCATGTCTCGGTTTCCTCCTCAGTACAACGAGGATGATTCTAACAGTCCCCTCTCCATAGGACTGTAGCGACAGTTAAATGAGGCGGTGCCCACAAAAAGCACGCAGTAAGCATGCATTGATATCAGCCACTATAGCTGCTTTTGTGTTGTTAGTCTCTTGATCATGTCCAACTCTTTGCGACCCCATGGACTGTAGCTCACCAGGCTCCTCTGTCCATGGGATTTCCCAGGCAAGAATACTGGAGTGGGTAGTCATTCCCTTCTCCAGGGCATCTTCCTGACCCAGGGATGGCACCCAGATCTCCTGCGGTGCAGGCGGCTTCTTTACCAGCTGAGTCACCACTCAGCCACTGTCATCATTATTGTTGTTCAGCTGCCAACCTGTGCCCAGTTCTTCTTGGCCACTATTACTGAGTAACAGATATGGAAGATACCAACCTAGTGTGAAGGGCTCTCTGTCGAACGGAACTAACGAACGGTCTAGGGCTGGTTTTGTGCTTCTGTCTATGGAAGGAGCAGGGACTGGAAGGGAAAGAGACTGAAGTCAATTCACAGAAAAGAGCATGGGCTGGGGGAGGAGGGCAGGTGGGCAGGAAAGGGTGGCCCCGTACGCACGCTTGGCCGTTTTGTGGTTTCTACTTCGGCTAGGCTCTTCGTGGTTGGGCTGGGGTGGGGGTAGTGGCTGCTGTAACAGAAATCCACATGTTAGGAAGCATTTCCAACCCGTCAGCAAGCCCTGAGAGCTTTATACCCCCAAATAGGTCTGAATCTGTTCACTTTTCTCCATCCCATGGACAGGTACATACCTGTCCCTTTCTCAGATGAACTGAGCTCCCTCTTCCACACTCTAGGAGAGCATTTTCTGCAAGTCACTCCTCTGCCAAGCTTTCTAGTGGCTCCTATCACATTAGGAACAAAACTAAAACCACCGTGGCCTGCAAGGCCCTGCCTGGGCTGACTCCTGGCCACCCTTCCACCACCTTTGTGTGCTCCTCTCTCCAGGGCCCACTGGGCTCTCAGCCTAAGTACCTTCTTGTGGTTTCTGCAAAATCTCATGCTTGTGCATCTTCGGAGTCTCCATACTTGTATCTTCCTCTGCCTGGAATGTTCTTTTCCCAGCTCTCACCACAGCCGTCTCACACTGTCCAGCTCAATGTCACCTCTCCACCCACCATCATGTTCCCTGGTCTCCTGTCTCCCTAACTACACATTACTATGCAAATTACTTTGTTTTGCATCTCTTTACTTGCTGATTATTCATCTCCCCCAACCCAAATGAAAATTTAATGAATGCAGGGACCTTATTTGTCTTGTTCATGCTCTATTCCCAGAACACTGCTGGGTGCTGCTGCTCAGTAAGTATCTGTAGATTGAATGAATGACATTCTGCATCCCAAGAGTGAGCTGCAGATTTCAAGAGCAAAACCCATGTGTAGATAAATTCAGCTCTATGAGCTCCCTTTGTAATAAAACTGCAAAAGCAGGAGGAAGCCATCTGTTCTTGGACAGACTGTCCCAGTGGTGGTGTGGTCTGGATTTCGAGCTTTGGGGAAAACGCGTCCTCTGCAGCCCTTATCCCTGACACCTGGCATTCACCACGGCTATCGAGTGCTGCAGTCCTTGTGGAGAGAGCACATTTCCAGCTGTGAACTCCTGAACCTGAACTTCTCTGGGTCTCTTTGGATACAAGCAGACCTCGGAGATATTGGGGGTTTGATTCCAGACCACCACAGCAAAGCAAAAATCAAAATAAGGCTGGTGAATGGGAAAATCATGAATTTCTCTATGGCAGGATAATCAGACCAACTCAGAATTGAAACACATATGGTATGTGCCCATTTGTGATGGGCCTTTCCTACTGTGCAATATACACCTGCACTAACCAGACCTCCTCAAGACAGGAAGATACAAACTTGGGGGGAAATGGTCCCTTTCTTCTGATACCACCACTGTGATTTTTAAGTTTGAAGAAGTGAAGCTTAGTTGTGTTCGACTCTTTGCGACCTCGTGGACTGTAGCCTCCCAGGCTCCTCTGTCCATGGGATTTCCCAGGCAAGAATACTGGAGTGGGTTGCCATTTCCTTCTCTAGATTTTTAAGTTTAGTATTTCTTTCTCATCCTGTCAGGGGGTTGCCCTGACCTAAAGGCTTACTCTGCACACCTGACCAAAACAGCTCTGGTGAACTTTGTGTATAATGTTAACTTTTGAGTATGACACGTGGGTATTTCTCTCAAAAATGTATGAAACTGAATCTCTAGCTCCTGACTGAAGGAGCAGTTCTCAGCACTTCTGACAGTCTGCTCCCCATGTTAGAATAAAATTATCTTTTAATCTTCTTAGTTTGATTGCTAATTGGATTTTCATCAACACTAGTCACACATTTTTTTAAAATTTCCCACTGTATATAAAAGCTACATTTATACTGTATTGGAATCTATTAAGTGTGTGATAGTATTATGTGTAATAAAGCAATACACATATTTAATTGCAAAATATTGCTTAAAAATGCTAAAGATGATCTGATAAGGCAGGGTTGTCACAAATCTTCAATTTATTAAAAACACAGTATCTGTGAAGTGCAGTAAAGCAAATGCAACACAGTGAGGTGTGCCTGTTGCCTAACTGATCCATGGAATCTGGAACTGTAAGCTTGAAGAAAGAGGAACAGGGGTTTGCTGCCCTGTCTCCCTGAACTCATCACATCGCACTCTGGTCCCAAGCTTTCTGTCCCTGGAGTTTCAGGTGCTGGCCAGCAGGTGGTGCTGGTCTTTTCTCAGGAGAGAGAAGGCCTAGGACCACCATTTACCTGTTCCTCTTAGATTTTATTTCACAGTTTTCACTTATTTCAAAAGTGGGAAATAACAGCACAATGAATATCAGAAGGAAACTTTTGATCATACAAACAACTTGTATTGTTTACGGTAAAGAGAAAATACCAGTGATAAAGAGCAGTATGCTGTATATAAAAATCACTAGTATTTCATCCCCCACAAAAGCCCACTGTACTTGGGTATGAAGTTCCCAGCCTGTATATGATCTTTTCTTGCTGGCTGCAGTTGGTTAGAGATGTCTACAGTCTGTTCTGTCCACAGAGGAAGTCATTGAGTGGATACGAGATAGCATAAGAGAAAGGATGGCGCCTACCTGGTGAATCCGGCCACCCGCGGGCAAAGGAGGGAGGGTGGGCATCGGCCTTTGTGGGGGCACAGGTGGCTGCTGCACTTTCCCAGTTGGGGGACGGTCTGTGGAAATAAAGGCATTCAAATGGAAGGAGAAATTCTGCACCTGGTGAGTGGGGCCACTGGCTTGGTGCATCACCAGATGCGTGGCAGAGATGTGCCCACACCTGGGCTGTACAGGGTGGGGCATCCTTGGCCCCTTGCCTTCTCTGTGCTTGCCCAGTTCATCTTACTCTTATATTTGGAAGCAACTCTCCCCTCACCTTCATGTTAGAATAAAATTATCTTTTAATCTTCTTAGTTTGATTGCTAATTGGATTTTCATCAACACTAGTCACACATTTTTTTAAAATTTCCCACTGTATATAAAAGCTACATTTATACTGTATTGGAATCTATTAAGTGTGTGATAGTATTATGTGTAATAAAGCAATACACATATTTTAATTGCAAAATATTGCTTAAAAATGCTAAAGATGATCTGATAAGGCAGGGTTGTCACAAATCTTCAATTTATTAAAAACACAGTATCTGTGAAGTGCAGTAAAGCAAATGCAACACAGTGAGGTGTGCCTGTTGCCTAACTGATCCATGGAATCTGGAACTGTAAGCTTGAAGAAAGAGGAACAGGGGTTTGCTGCCCTGTCTCCCTGAACTCATCACATCGCACTCTGGTCCCAAGCTTTCTGTCCCTGGAGTTTCAGGTGCTGGCCAGCAGGTGGTGCTGGTCTTTTCTCAGGAGAGAGAAGGCCTAGGACCACCATTTACCTGTTCCTCTTAGATTTTATTTCACAGTTTTCACTTATTTCAAAAGTGGGAAATAACAGCACAATGAATATCAGAAGGAAACTTTTGATCATACAAACAACTTGTATTGTTTACGGTAAAGAGAAAATACCAGTGATAAAGAGCAGTATGCTGTATATAAAAATCACTAGTATTTCATCCCCCACAAAAGCCCACTGTACTTGGGTATGAAGTTCCCAGCCTGTATATGATCTTTTCTTGCTGGCTGCAGTTGGTTAGAGATGTCTACAGTCTGTTCTGTCCACAGAGGAAGTCATTGAGTGGATACGAGATAGCATAAGAGAAAGGATGGCACCTACCTGGTGAATCCGGCCACCCGCGGGCAAAGGAGGGAGGGTGGGCATCGGCCTTTGTGGGGGCACAGGTGGCTGCTGCACTTTCCCAGTTGGGGGACGGTCTGTGGAAATAAAGGCATTCAAATGGAAGGAGAAATTCTGCACCTGGTGAGTGGGGCCACTGGCTTGGTGCATCACCAGATGCGTGGCAGAGATGTGCCCACACCTGGGCTGTACAGGGTGGGGCATCCTTGGCCCCTTGCCTTCTCTGTGCTTGCCCAGTTCATCTTACTCTTATATTTGGAAGCAACTCTCCCCTCACCTCTGGGGACTGAGTATTTATCAGAGGTTTTGTTGATGAAGGCATTAAAAAAAAAAAAAAAGCCTCTTGATAATGAACTCAGCCAGTACCATGAGGGAGTGTTTTCAGACAAAATTGTACAGAAGTAGACACACATGCCCCTACATATGCAGGCAAGTGTAGGTGCACACACGTGTGTATACACAGGTGCGTGGCATGCAGAGCCACAGGCACAGCTGCCTGGGCAGGGTCAAGTCCACTGTCGTGGCTCACGAGGCTCCTGCTCTAGGTCCCTTTTCTTCCCTCACGCGTGCTCTGCGTTGTCCTCCCCTCCCACTTCCTTCTTCCTTATAGGGAGGAGTCAGCCACCAGCTCTGGTTACCAAACCACAGGCTCTGCACAGAAACTCACATTACTCTGATCATCACAGAAGCACCCCTGGGCCAGGCCGACAGACTAGCATGTTCCACCTCTTTGACAGCGAAAGGCCAGGCCAGGGCTGTGAGTAATTCCTGCATTTTGTGCCCTGACCTATTTTGCCTCACCCAGTCTCAGCCCTGGGGAGGCAACGCTCTTCCACGGGGAATGGGGCTCAGAGCTTAGGCAAGCCTGGCCTAACCTCATACCTCACCCACCCTCGCCACCTCTCAGCCCCTCTGACCTTCTTCAAGCCTCAGTGCCTTTGCATGGCCGTTTCTATGGCTCAGAGTGCTTTCCTGTTACACCTCTACCCTCACTTAGACAACTCCTGCTTATCCTTTAAGCTGAAACTGAAATATCATGTCCTCAGGGAAGCAAGCCCAGACTAGGAATAGCCTCAGCCTCATCTCCCACATGTGTCTTCCTGAGTATATATCATGGTTTAATTCAATCATTTTGTTGCCTCACCCATTGAACTATGAATTCTTTAGAGTGAGGGCTGTCTGCTGTCTCATTCATTCTGTGTGCTCATAACTGGCATATATGGGACACTCAGTGACAGTTACCTATTTCTTCTCTGGACCTCAGTTTCCCTAAATACAAAACTGTAATTGTCGTCTATATCATACAGGGTGCTTCAAAACACGAAATTCTGACAAAATTTGAAATGACTTTAAAGTTGCCAAGTGTTCTACAGCCTAAAGGATTCGTGGTATTAATTTTTGTGGTGCTGATCATCAACTGTTTGGCTTACTCCTTGATAGTATGCACGTGTGTATGTGGCTATCTCTGTTACCACCACTGGTAGGATGTAAGCCCTGTGAAGCAAGGGCTGTGTCTTCTTTCCAGATAACTTTGAATTTCAACATTTAAAATGATTCCTGGATAATAGGAGACCAATAATGTTTGTTGAATGGATGAATTAATAAGTGAGCAAGGGAGGAATGTGCTGACAGGAAAAGATGGACAATGAAAATCTTAAATACTATTGAAATGTTTAAAGTTATGGTCAGACCACATTCAGTATTGTTGCTTTTATCCTGACAATCTGTGGGTAGTAGTGCATGTAATCATGAATTGGTCCAAGACGGCGAGGAACAGGAAAGTACTTGAGTACCAAAGGAAGACACAAAATAAGCTGTTCCTTCCAAACGCCCTCAAGCAGCAGTTCAGTCCTGATATCAGCCACCACCAGCAATGGTTTGGCTGCAAATCATAAATATTAAACTTCACAGCAAACCTATATGGCCTGTATAATTATTGTCCTATTTCACAGATAAGGAAACTGAGGCCCAGAGAGGTGGAGTCACTTGCCCAAAGCCACACGGCCGGTCAGCTGGCATCAGCACGCAACGCTCTCTGCTGCGTGGGTGTTGGCCTCCTGTGCATCAGTGGGGGCTGGGGCTGGGCTCCAGGGCCCTTACCTATGTACATGGAGTTGGGGTTGGACAAAGGCTTGGCAGGCAGGATGGAGTTCTGCAGAGCTTCCTCATCGTTGGAGGGCGGTGGCTCGTAATCGGCATCATCTTCCGCAGGTGCCTCTTCCTCTTCGTTGGGGGACTCATAGTCACCGTCATCCTCTGCGTCGGCATCATCATTGGGACTTTCATAGTCGTCTTCTTCCTGCCAGTGTGACGGGAGCAGCGTGGTGTGTAGAGGCTCCTTGGCAGTGAGCATGCCCACATCTACTCTCCCTCTGCCAAGCCTCACGGTGGTCCTCACTTGGTTCCTCCCACTTTCCTGATGACTGAGCTCAGGGGGCACAATTCATGTGGCCAGCAAGCTATCATCTTAGGACCCACTCAAGGTCTTTAGACTCCCTAGGCAAGTGCATTTTTTCCCTGTATGTCTTTGCACAGCAGACACAAGCAGAAGAAATGAGGTGGACACAGCAACAGAGGGATGGGAGAGCCTGCTGTTTTGAATAAACACATTTTTCACTTCAAGCAACACCAAGAGGAAGACTAAACCCTAGGAGCATTTATGATGCCCCTGGTTAACTGCCAGTTCTGTTCTCAGGGTGTGCGCTCAGTCACTCAGTCGTGTGTGACTCTTTGTGACCCCATGGACTGGGGCCTGCCATAGGGAGTCCCAGCAAGAATACTGGAGTGGGTTGCCATTTCCTTCTCCAGGGGATCTCTCAGACTCAGGGATAGAACCCACGTCTCCTGAGGCTCCTGCATTGGCAGGTGGATTCTTTATCACTATGCCACCTGGGAAGCCCGGTTCTCGGGGTGCTTACACTCAAAACTTTCCTCTCATCATAACCTGGCACAGCCTCCAAGACCATGCTGATGGGAAAATCAGACAAACAAAGCCCCTAAACTGAAGGCAGGTTAAGTTGTGCCTGAGAGGGGGTAGTCAGGGTTGGGCTAGTCTCTGCTGGGAGTTGAGTGTACGGAGACAACAGCTTATTTTTCGAGACAGCTAACTCTCTTGGAAGAGACTCTCTAAACTTTAAGTTTTTTTAATTGTATTTTATATTTGTTTCTCTGTAGGTCTCAGGGAAAGTAAGCTCTAGGGCCTGGGTGATTGCCTTTGAAGCAGCCCATGAAAGTGGACAGTTATAGTCATGATTTCCCAGGCACAGGTGACACCATCAGCTGCCGAGCAATGACGGGCTTACCACGCTCAGGCCAGAGTCACGTGGGTCCTCACTGAGCCCTGGGCATTTCTCTAAAGTCAGGGGTGCAGAAAGGAGCAGCAGGCGGTTGCAACTGGGTGAGGAAAGGTGCACACTAGAACCTAGAAATTCTGATAGCATTGCCGGGTGGCTTAAGGCAGACTGTCTAAGGAGCTGAACTGAAAGGTGTGAGTGTTCAGTCACTCAGTCATGTCCGACTCTGTGACGCTGTGGACTGTGGCACACCAGGCTGCTCTGTCTATGGAATTTTCTGGGCAAGAATACAGCTTTTTTCTGACATAAATATCCTAAGGGCTTCCTCGGTACCTCAGCTGGTAAAGAATCTACCTGCAATGCAGGAGACCCCAGTTTGATTTCTGGGTCAGAAAGGTCCCCTGGAGAGGGGATAAGCTACCCACTCCAGTCTTCTTGCCTGGAGAATCCCCATGAACAGAGGAGCCTGGTGGGCTACAGTCCATGGGGTCAAATAGAGTCGGACTTGACTGGGTGACTAAGCACAGCACAGCACATATATCATATGTGCATATGTAATATATATATATATATATTCCCATGCATATATATATTCCAAAACATATATACACTGGCAGCCAAGATGAGGTTGAGTTCAACTTCCTGAACACAAAAAAGACTTCGTCCTGCCATTAGTGTCACTGCAACTTGAGAGCAGAGGATGAGGAATGGGAGACACTTCAGAACCACAGCCTCAGCACCTTTCCAGGCCTTGCTGACTGCCCCTTAGACCTGCAGGGCCTCCCTACCATCTCTCAGCCTGCATACCTAGCCCCACGGCTCCTGACTTCCCACTGGACCTTTACCTTATCAGCCTTTCTCAACAACAGACTTTTTCTCTTCGCTTCTAAAACCACTAGTTTCTCCAGGGATTCAGTTCATATATTCCTATGTGTGTTTTTGTTCCAAATCGCATTCTGATCTCTGTGTGTGTTCTCCAAGCTATAAATGGTCATAGGGTCATTTGTCCTGAGTGTCATAGCAGCAGCTGGTGGGGACTCCCTGTTTAAAGACAAGGTGGAGGAGGCCAGCCTTAGACTGAGCTCACAGGAGGAACTGCATGGCAAGCAGTGGCTAAGATACAGTTTCTATGTGAAAATGTAAATATTTGGGAGGAAACTCTGGTCAATTATGCCTTGGGAACAAAATTAATCTGTTACATTCCTTTGTTCTCATGCAAAAAGCACAGACTTAACTAGCAGGTTTTGGTTTTCGTTTTTTCAAATTCAATGTTTGCTTTTACCAGAATCCCAGTAGAACAGGGGCCTGTTACCTGGGTCGCTACCTAAAGGCACTAGATGCAGCCGCTTACCAGAAGAACCCCTGGACTAAGGGTGGGCAAGCTGCATCCTCAGCCTGCCTCTAACTGGTGGGCTATGAGCCATAACAGAGTTCTTAGCCTGAGTCTGGCTTCAAGTGTGGTGATGATAATACCCAGTTTTCTGGGGAGAAGCTGTACAGAATTCATCAGACTCTCAAAGGGGTCATCATGACCCCTCAAGTATAAAACCCAACTGGGCCGTCCCATCCCTGAGGTCTTTCGAGGGTGGATAGTTCATTCTAAGCTCTCTTTCCCTCTGTGTCACCAGTGGGGACTTAAGCCCATGAGAAAAGCTATTTTAAAGCTGCTTTAGTGTAGTCCATGTGAAGAGGCCTTTGGGAGTGGGCCCTGTTGTGGGGGTCCTGGTGAACAGCGGCGGGTCAGCACTCTGCAGGCCTCAGCCGAGCCCAGCTCGCCACCAGCATTCGTCACAAAGTGGCTCAGGGCCAGGCCTTTCCTGTAGGTGTCCTCCACCACTGCTCCCGTGCCCCGAGGGCGAGAGGGCCGGCCAAGACCAGCGACCGTGAGGACTGGAAAGCCAGAGAGCCACACTCTGACCATACAGAGCACACCTGAGCCACGCGGGGCTCCGTCAGCGCCTCGCTCTCCCGGCATCACGACAGTGCCTCACTCCGAAGGACCTCCGGACTCTGCTGTAAGCTGGGAGGACCCGCCCCATACTCACAAAGGACGACCAGCCTCCATTGTCTTCCTCGTGGCTCTCTGTGGAAGAAGACAACACTGTTATCAGTGCTGACTGAAGCCACAGAGGGGAAATCAGCGCTCCCCAGCCTGGTGCCCTCCCCAGCCTGGTGCCCTCCCCAGCCTGGTGCCCTACCCTATCCCTGCCTTCATCCTGAGCACCTGGGGGTCAGCAACTCAGTGTCAGCTCTCAACTTCCTGCCTGAGGGGCTCATTCTACCAGACAGAGGCGGTGGTTCTTAACCTTTCATGTGTGTGAAAGTCACTTGAGAGGGCTTCAAATGTGCAGATTCCCTGGGCCCTATCCTTAGAGCTTCTGATTCTGCAGGAACTGGGGGGGGGACCCAGGAATCTGTGTTTTAACAAGATGTAGAATTTAGCAGCTGAATAATTGCTTTAAAGACTCAGAAGCAGGAGGACTGGCTGTGCTTAGGTGCTCAGTCAAAACCCAGGTTGTTCCAGGCACCGCCTGCAGAGTCCCTCCCTGTGTTTGTGCAGAGGGCCTCCGTTGGAAGGGATCGTGGCCAGGTGCCTGGCAGAGTGATAGCTCTCTTCTCTTCCACCTGGACCAACAGTCAGAGGAACCGAAGTGCCTCCCATCCCCAAAGCAATCTTTCTCAACCCCAGAGACCTTTACCTGTCTCCTCCGGAAACCGCTGGACTTGGGGTCTGCAAAGACAAGCAACATGGCATTAACAGCCCTACTGACTTGGGGAGATATCCCTCTTAGTCCAGCCCTGCAAGAGAAGCCCCCAGGGGAGGGTATGTCTCACCACCCAGGACTCTTGTCCTTGTTGCTTTGAAACTCGGGCCAGGCTACCTGAAAATTCTGGAAACCACTGAAATCACATTGGTGGTACCACTGGGAGCTCATGACTGCCTGCCTTTCTAGGGGAAGCTCCCCTGAAGCAGGGGCAGGATGCAGGACAGAGAGGGGAAACCCCTGGACTGAGGATTACTGCAGATCAAAAATGAGGGCAAAACCACTCCCATTTAGACTTGAGCTTGAAATTCTTTGTACCTCATTAAAGTGACCCTGGGCACTTGGCTGCCCCACTCACTTGCGTGCGAAAATGCTCCTTCTCTCTTCGTTCTTGTTGATTTCTTGACTTAACTTACTCAGAATCCTACAAGACAAAGGGATGGGTGAGGTGATAAAAGCATTCTCTCCCTCCACCTTCAGCCTTCCTCCCCTGGGTCTTGAAGATCCCCAGTCTGTGTGACCTCAGACAGTTGAGCCAGTCCTAGCTGGCCTCTTCCTCTGGCCTCCAGCCAGTCCCCTCCCTCTGCTCCTCACTTTCTGCCACCTCCATCCCCTTGCTCCTGCCCAAGAAGCTCTCTGCATGGGCTCAGCCTCCTGGCTCTAGCTCAGAGTCCCTCCATGGGGACTGGCCAGCTCACACTGGCTCCTCCTCCTCTGAAATCCAGCAGCCTTAAGATCAGGACCTGACCACAGTGTATTTCATTGTGCTGGTATTCGCAGGGCTGAGCTCCCCTGACTCTTGGTTTGACATCCCTGTAGTGATGTCTAACAAGAATCTTCAGTCCACCTCTGAGACCTGGAGGAATCGGCCTCTCATTGCATAACTCTTGACAAGAACTTCAGTGGCTTCTTGGGCCTGAAATCTTCCATCCTCCACTCCCTCTTTGGTGACATGAATTCTTATAAACACTTGGTGAAGTATTCCCCATCTAGGCACAGCCTGTAAAGTGGGAGAGTCCCTGAATCACCCATGCCCAGAGGCCTGCCTTGGCCAGGACCCTCTCATTCCTTGGATGCTGTAAACTAGCAAATCTCTAAACCCCGGGGCAGGGAAGGGCAGAGTGGGACGGCAGCTCTGGCAGCCCTCTGCAGTAAACCCAAGCCTCCCTTAGCACCACCGAGGAGACCCAGGGTCTGTCAGCTGACAGGCTCGTGTTCCTGTGAGATCTGGGGCAGCTGGAGGAGGCTCAGAGGTGGTCTCGCCCCGCATTATTTCACACGTGGGGCTGCAGGGGCCCAGAGAGGAAGAAACCGAGCTGCACAGCGGCCCCTCCCCCCGCGACACACAGCAGCCTCAGAAGCCAGGCCCCCTCATTTCCAGAGCAGCACACTGTCAGCACGCCAGATCGATGCCCCTGATGCCGGAAGCCCCTCGGGCATAGCTCGATGGAGCCCGATGCCCTCTGGGAAGGGCCCAGAATCTACCTTCCTGCTGCTGCAGTGACTGCAGCAAGGTCACAAGTTTGGTCTAAAACAAAAGTGCTAAGTTAGCAGAGTAGTCTTAGCCCCCACCACGTCTTGCTTCCCTCATCATCCCCCAGGCCCCCAATCCCCACCCCCACCCCCACTTCTCCATGTTCCCTGGGAACCTTCTCAGAACCTCTCAACTCATTCGAGTGAGAGGATGTGCTGTGCTGTGCTTAAGTCGCTCAGTTGTGTCCAACTCTATGCAACCCCATGGACTGTAGCCCACCAGGCTCCTCTGTCCATGAGGATTCTCCAGGCAAGAATACTATAGCCGATTGCCATACCCTCCTCCAGGGAATCTTCCCACCTCAGGGATGGAACCCAGATCTCCCACATGGCAGGCGGATTCTTTACCATCTGAGCCACCAGGGATCAACAAACTTAATAAACGAGCTGGGCCATTAGAGGAGAGAGAGAGAGGAGCCTGTAAGCCTTCCTCTGATGTCATTGCTGGGATGTCACATGTCACAGGGAGATGCTTTAAAGTGGGGGTGGGGAGCTTCCCAGTGGAAGCTCCAATCACACCATCAGCTTGCTTGTTTCTGGTTCCTCTGTTTCCTTTAAGCGGTTGTTCAAGAAGCTGATGAGCGTCCCTCTGCTCCCTCCTCTGACAGAGCATCAGTCAGGGCACAGTCACCCCCATTCAGTCATATCTTCACTCAGCAGTGCGCGCTCCAGGCTATCTAAGCGACAGGAGCTCTGCTGGGGCTCAGGGCACCTCGGTGAACAAAACAAAGATCCCTGCTCTCGAGGAGCTTACTTGCTAGCAGAGACAAACAGATGACAAACAGTGAACGCTGGAGGAAGTGAAATTCAAGGTGAAGCTGTGTGGACACGCAGGCAGCAGAGGGGTGGGTTGGGCAAGGGAGGGGGGAGTGCAGGAGCGGGGTGCGGTTACAATTGAAAAACCACCCAGCGGGCCTCTGGGAGGAGGTGACATTTCTGCAGGACCTGAAGTAGGAGTGCTGGGGAGTGAGGCCCCCGCACAGTAAGGGCGGTAAGAGAGGGCACAGGGAGAAGCGGGGTGGTCCTGACCGGCTGGCACAGCGGCTTTGATCCTGAAAAGACCTGCTGCTCTAGGCAACTCCTTACAGCATCTTCAGCAGCCGGGTGGGGGGCTGCTGGGGCTCTAACTGGTGAAGGAAGGAAATGGCAAACCGCAGCCCCTCAGAGGAGCAGCGCGAGCTGAGAGCAGCAGGGCCGGAGAGGGGCCGGCAGCCCAGCCTGTGGCGACGTAGGGCCCCCGGGCCCCCTGCTTTGGGGGCCTCAGGGCACCCCCTCCCCTCAACTGGGGCCGCTGGCTGCAAGGGCCCGTGTGCAGGGCGGCGGTGCTGGGGATCAGAGCACGAGGTTCTTGCACCTCTGCCTGCAAATTCTCGTGGCTGTCCCCCACTCACTCCCACGTCCCCAGAGGACCAAGCGACAGTGAATAGCCGGAGGTGACTCACTCTCCCTCCTTCCCACAAACCCCAGGCCGCACTCCGCCCCAGGAGAGACTGACGGGGGCTGGGCCTCGTGTAGACATCGCTCTCTGCTCGTCTTCCGTCGCAGAAGCGGAGTGGACCTTTCCGCAGGAAGCCAGGCCGTGGCAGCCAAGACCCCTAGCTCGCTGTGTGATGGGAGTGGGCCTCTGACTTCTCAGGTGGCGGCCTCCTTCGATCATGCTGGACGGTACAGAGGTTGGGAGGGGGTACTGCTGAGTGTGACTGCAGGCTCCTGCCCACAGACAGTGCCCATGGCCTGACCTCAGGCCGGATATTGTCCTCCCTAGTCCTCCCTTCCTCAACAGCGAAACAGGAGGGTTGGCCCTGCTGGAGAATCCCTGACCTGCCCGACCATAGCCACAAATACTGATGACCAGGCCCACTGGAGACTTAACCCATCAGAGTGTCCCCGAGAGGTGGGAGCCACTGGATGCAGTCACAAGTGCCCCAGAGACATGGGTGGGTCCTATGGGCTGAAAGCTTGTGAAATCACTCCTGTGATCTGGTCTTCTTGGACTTGTTTTCAAAAGAATAGAAATGGAGGAAGCGAAGTGAGGTGGGGGAGCGGAAGCAGGACTCAGGGTCTCTGCCTGTCGTGGCCCCGGTAGGGCTCTTCCAGGACACGTGGGCTCCTGTTTCATGGCCCCTGTGTTCTGCCAACAGGGGTGGAGGCTCACGAGTGCGTCTTGAAATCAACTTTGCTGGTCACACAGAAGTAAAAAGGAAACTGGGAAAGAAAGGCAGGCAGGGAGGAAGGGAGGACGAAGACGAACGGAATGGAAAGTGTCAGAGCCCACAGTGCAAGTAAGAGTCAATGTTATTTCCGAACACTCTGCTCTGTTGCCTGTGTGATCGTGTGTCTCGTGCACAGCAGAGATGTTTTTCTTGCCGAAGGTCGTATAGTGTGAGCTGTGGATGAGTTTCCCTGTCTCCTAGAGGGCTTGGGGAGATGGGGAGCTGCTCCCTTGACCCCAGTTTCAGAGGCACACTGGCCTGCCCCTCGCCTGGAGGCCCTCCTCCACCCCTCACCCCCTCCCTGCTTTCTGACACCACCCTGACCCCTGTCCCACCTCCCAGCCCATGTTCTCACACCCGATCTGGCTTTCACTTGCATTTCACCTTTCTTTAAAGGAACAAAATTCCTCTTTAAAGGCAAGTCTTCTGTGAACCAAGAGTCAAACCTTCCAAAATTCTCTCCTGTCACTTGAGGAGCCAGAGAGAAGCCAGGACATCGCTCTCAAGACTCAGGCCTCCAGGGGCAACCAGGCAGGAGAGCAGGAGCAGGAGCGGCAAGCAAGAATCTGAGGGCCTCCCACCTCTCAGCCATGCCCTCCCGCTGACAGATTTACAAGTTACTTGTGCTCCAGTCATTTTGTGTAGTAGCCAGGAAGAGCTATCCTGTTTACCAGCAAGGACAGCAGGGCGCTGGGGGAGGTGTTTGTCTAAGGCCCCATGCGGGTTTTTCACAGGGAGCTAAGCGGAAGTTAAATGCTCTGGGCTCCCACTGAGGAGGAGGAGCGGCAGTCAGTGGGATGGAGGCACTTTCCGTGTGGGGAGGACGGGGCACCTGGACAGGGCTTTGGCCGACGAACGGGAGAGGGGAAGCACATGTCGGAGAGCGACCTGGCACTGTCACAGGCTGCTGGGAGCTGAGCACGTGTCATGAACACAGTGCTGAGTTCAGCTCTGCGCCCTCCCTCCATCCTGCCCGCCTTCCTTTGCTGTCTTTATATCTTGGGTAGGCGCTGAGCAGATGACACAGGGAGCTGTCTCTGAGGTTAGGAGACGACACTTTTCAGAAGACAAACAAAGCAACAGGCACTACTGCCTTGTCTCTCTAACTGGATCTTAGCTTTTTCCATCCTAGTTCCACTATGGATGATGGGGATGGTGATCATTGATGCTATAAAGAGAATCATCCAAGATCTATCTGTTGCCTACATTACCACCACACACCTGCCCTCTTCTTCTTCTTCTTTTTAAGTTACACTGTATTATTTTAAACATAAAATTTATAGCATTGGATTTCCCTGGTGGTACACTGGATGAGTCTGCCTGCCAATGCAGGGGATGTGGGTTCAATCCCTGCTCTGGGAGGATCCCACATGCTATGGGCAACTTAATCTCATGCACCATTAACTTCTGAGCCCTTGCACCCTAGAGCCTGTGCTGTGCAACAAGAGAAGCCACAGAAAGTGAGGCCCGCACACTGCAACTGGAGGGTACCCCCACCCCCGGGTACCCCTACCCCCGGCTCAGCATGACTAAAGAAAGCCCTCCAGCAACAACAAAGACCCAGTGCAAAAAGAGCAACAAAGGTTTACAACATTTAAAAAAAAAAAAGACTCCAGATGATCATCAGAAGATTTTATCTTGTATTCTATCTATTTAACCAGATCACGCTCAGTTCTACCATAGGCACTAGGCGAGCACCTCTAAAAGGATGTTACACTGTTTTATTTTAAAGCTCTCCTCCGTCACACTGTCTGTGCGGTCTCTGGGAGAAGCTAGGCCTGAGACAGTCCTATGTCTGCAGACAGAGAACACTTTTCCACCAGAAACTGCCTTCTTACAAAATCCATTTAGTACTGACTTTTTAAAGCAAATTTAAGGAAATTGAGATATTCAGAGGAGCATAATCTTGTTTTGTTCCACTGTACATAAACACAATTTCTTTTCTATAGCTCTTTAGGGAAATAGTCTAGGGCAAATGGACCTGTGTACAAAGGAATGGAACAAATGAGCCCGGAATATCTATACACACAGGCAGCTTATGTGGACTACCTCCCACTTACCCACGTACCTATATACACGCCCTCTCTGAGTTTCTTCTTTCCTCTCCTATAGATGAGGAACCTGAGGCTCAGATTTGAAATGACTTGCCTGAGTCCCACAGCTGGTAGGAGGCAGAGCCTGCTTTGGAATCTGGCTTCGCCTCTCTCCAAAGCCCATGCCTTTCTATGCTTTCATCCTCCCCAGTTAGTAGGATAAAATCATTAGTAAAAATCTGAAATGGTGCTCATTGGGATTTTGCATAAAATGGCTGGAATAGTTAATGCCTCTTCAGTACATTTTATTATATCTCCATTATTTCTTCTAACTCTCTCATTGATCCTTTGAGATGGGGTCTATAATTGTCCCCATTTTACAGATGAGGAAGCTGAGGCTTAGGGAACTCCAATAACTTGTCCACAGACTCATAGCTAATGAATGGGAGAATTGGGTTTCAACTAGTCTGATCTCAGAGCCTGCATTTTACTCTCTAATCTATCCTGTCTGCATGTTCAAATCTGAAATAATATCTTTTAGAAGAATGTGTTCATGAAGTTCATGTAACCCATTCCTTCATTTTATACACTTGAAAACTCAGAGTACTCTAGGACTCATCTTAGACACAGAGCTCACAGAGGTATAGCTGAAAATTGGTACTTTTTATACCAATGCTCACACTCAGAATCACCTGATCAGGGCAGCCGAAACTTCCCCTGATGCCTCCCCAAACCAGTTCGCCTTTCATGCTCCGTGGACAGCCCTCAGGCCTTGCCTTGGGGGGCAAACCCACTGACAGGGCATTTTTACTGCAGGCCAAGCTGTTTTAGTTTTTAAATAACTGAAGAAATATCCCACCTCCACCTCACGTTGAACTGCAGACATCAGCTCAGCTCGGCCTTAAGATTGAAAAGAGGATCCTCCCAGTTAAAGTGCCTTCCTCATCCCCTTCCTTCTACTGCTCTGGCTGAATCTCCTCCTCCCAGCATCTTCCTAGCCACAGCCCTGGGAGAAGATGCCATCTCATAGCAGGATCATAGCCATCATTCCTAACCAGGCTCCATGCTCCAACTGAGCCCTCCTCTCCATCATCTCCTACACACTCTGGAGAGAGTCAACAGGCAGGGTTTCACCTCAGTGTTCCCCTTGGTGAACTCACTTCAGCAACACTCTCAGACTCATAACAGCTCAAAGCATCCTTCACAATTGTAACCAGTTACTGTGGTCTTTTTACTGCGCACTCCCCCACATATGCCTCAACTGTTCTGACCTACTTGTAGTTCCAACAAACGCACTGATATCATGTCTTCGCAATATAGTCCCCATTTCTAGAATATCTTTCATTCATTTTTCATCTTACCACTCTCAATATATTTCAAGATCCAAGTTAGGTTCCCTTCTTTCCCACAGTCTTTCCTGATGCCACTTCTTGATTTTAAAACACTATGTGGATCCAACTTAACGTGTCTACAGGCTGACTTTAGCCCACCAGCCAACAGTTCTCACTGCTATATGCTAAGTTCTCTCCTTGACCTAGAACTGTGGCCTTTTTCTAGGGCATCACATCTATAATGTCCAATATAATCGTCACCACCGTATCTAGCTATTGAACCCTTGAAATGTGGCTAGTGCCTCTGAGGGGCTGAATGTTTTATTATTTTTTGAATCTTTATTTTTAGTTATTTGGCTGCACTGGTTCATAGTTATGGCATGAGAGATCTTTTAGTGTGGCAGGTAAGATTTTTAGATGCAGCATGGGAACCCTTGGTTGTAGCATACAGGATCTCGTCCCCTGACCAGGGATCGAACCCAGGCCTTCTGCATTGGGAGCATGGAGTGTTAGATCACTGGACCACCAGGGAAGTCCCTGAATTTTTAATTTAACTTAGATTTAAATAGCCATTTTGGACTAGGAAAATAACTCTTAAGATCAATTATTCTTCAACAATAGTGGCCCCTGGAGACAGTCAGTATCAAAGGCAAATCCTTATTCCCTTCAGTTTCTTCACCCTTCCAGATGAGGGAAACCTGAGAGTCATATTTTTCTTATTTGAGCTCCTCTGGCAGCTCTACCTATTCATGAAACGTTCAGCTCCCATTTCATTGACCTACTTCCCTTTCATCATTGTGAGCCCTAAGATGTTTAGAGCAAGAAAATGGACCCCAGAGGGTGTCTGGAGTGGAGATCTCAGATTAGGGGCCCCTACACTAAATCTAGCCCGTAAGGGTGCTAACTTTGGCATTCACAATATTTAAAAATATTTGAGCAACATTTAAAAATTGAGATATATTGCATAAAACTTACATTTCTAGCTACTTGATAAATTCAAAGATTGGGCATTGAGACTTCCCTGGAGGTACAATGGTTAAGAATCTGTCTTACAGCGCAGGAGAGGCAGGTTTGATCCCTGATCAGGGATCCCACATGCCTCAGGGCAACCAAGTCCGTACACCGCAACGACTGAGCCCATGCACCCCAACCAGAGAATCCACACACCACAGCGAAATATCCCACCTGATGCAAGAAAGATCCCGAGTGCTGCAACTAAGGCCCTATCATCTTTCTTACAGCAGAAAAATATTTCTCCATATTCAAGCTTTATTCAACAGCGGTAAATGATTGGACTTTGTATTTTTCAGCCTGGCCCATTGCACACATTTCTCCCTGGCTCCTGCGAGCATCCAAGTGTGAGACTTCTGCTAGAAGGGCAGAAAACATGGCCCAATACACATGCTGCAACTTCGCATTTCAGCACCCACGTCAGGCCTCAGAAATGGCCCCCTTTTCCTCAGAATTCTTCTCAACACGATGCCCATGGCAGCCACCCAAAATGGTCATTACTGACAGACCAAATGGAGCCCATCGCCAGACTCATCTGGTCCAATGTTCTCATTTTACCAAGGTCCAATAAACTGAAGCAATTACTGAGTTGGTGATGAAACCATGATGAAATCTCAGCTCTCTTGATTCTGGAGCCGTTTTCAAAGGCCAGCCCACCCCACTGGGGAGAGAGGAAATGAGAACATGGGCCAGAATCAGGCTGATCTGTGCCAAGAGCAGCCAAGTACCAGCTGGACTAGAACCGCTACTTCTTTTTCTTGACACATTAGTAACTTCTCTTCCCCGAACACTGCTCTTGCCTTCTCTCTTCCTGATTGCTTTGCTATTTTAAGCTGACAGTGACAGAAAAGTAGCTCAGCTTTCCAGGTCTACTCCCCATCCCACCCCAGTCATTGGGCCAGTACTCACGGCATGCGGAGCTTAGGGAACTTCTGGATGTCGTTCTCTGCCAGGTTCTGAAACGGAGACAGTGGTAGTTATAACCCGCAGAAAGGGCTCCAGGCCAGGTGAGCAGAGTCAGGTGTGAAATGACAGGGGACAGCGGGACTACAGCCAGCGGAAGAGGCGGCCGCATCCACCCGACCGAGCAGGCAGCTTCTAGACGGGGCGCTGGAGCCCGCGGGCCCGGGACGGCCACATCGGGCCACAGGGAGCCCGAAACTCAGATTTTATGTGGACTTGGCCAAGCTGTAACAGCTTCCCTAGCCTCCCCCCAGACCTCAGGCCCTCAGCTGCCATGAAACGGCTATGAGCAGCCGGCCTGGAGAGGGAGTCCGTGCTCGCGGCCTCGTCACAGCCCAGCTGCCTCCTTCGCGGGACGTGTTGGTAGGATTCTGTAGATGGGAGGAAGCAATAAAGAGGCTGTCCTGAGGGAACCGAGAGTGGAAAGAGGAAAGAGACCTGTGTCTGTAAAGAGCTAACTGCCTCCTTACAGCACCTCGATTAATCCTCACACCAGCCCTGCGAGGCAGAAACTGTCAGCGTTGCCTCGTTTTAGTGGGAAGGTGGAGCCCCGGGGTGTGAGGGGATGCCAGCTTGTAGGCGACGGAGCTGGGGCTAGGACCCTGCTCCATGGCTTTCGTGGGCTACTTCCTTCCTGCGAGCTTCCTCCTACCACGTCCAAGCCCTCTGGAGCCTTAGTGGTCTGTGTTGGAAAAGAGGAGGGGAGGGAGAGAGAAGAGGGAAGCAAAGAGGGTGGGCACATGCTCCACAGAACCAAAGCCGAGGCAAGAAGGGGCCCTTTAACAGTGCAGATGCGGCCAGAGCCCCAGCGGCCAGGGTAGGGGCGCTGAGTCGGACAGGCTGGTTTAGAATCTTGGTTCCCTCACTTAGCAGTTCCCTGACTTGGGACAGACACTTAATCTCTCTAGGCCTCAGTTTCCTTCTCTGTATAATGGGAACCTTGATAATACGAACAGCTCCATTTCAGGGGCTGTGAGGACTGAATGAGATGAAGTGTGTCTTGTGGTTGGCCCAGTGCCTGACAGAACTTTTGAGAGTGATGAATGGGGTTTAGGTGAGCAATTTCTGTCCTGGGGCAGAGCAACTGGGGTCTGGATGGTTGCTGGAGGTTAGTTATCGTTTTTGCTTCTTCCGCTCTGGGCTGGGAGCTGCCTGGCAGGATTTTGGCTGCCTTCTGAGATGAGCTGGGCAAACTTCCCATTAAGCCCAGCTGGCACTGGGGCTGGGACCTCTTAAAATGTGCTATGGCCTCATCCACTTCAGCTGTTAGGAACGGAGTCTGATCCAGGCCCCATATCAGACCTTGTGACAGGGCTAGGAAGGAGGCTTTGGCAAGAGTCCTGAGACAATCAAGACTTTCATCAAACTTCTTAACTTCTTTTTTTTAGCATCACTGAGCCATGGCATCCCTTCCCCTGAAACCACTCCCTTCTTAAGGAAGATACCAAGACTCATGTTAGCAGTGTGGCATGAGGATTGGAGGGCTTCCTGGGAGTGACCAGAGGGATGCATGCTGAGAACTAGCTGGTGGGCTATTGCCTTCTCTTCTCTTGAGTCAAAGACATAAGCTAAGGGAATTTCAGGAAGCAGGTGAAGGAAAAGGTAAACATGTGAGTGTGGCTAGAAATACAGAGAAAAGCCTTTGAAACAGGGATAGGAATTGGGAGGAAAGATGGAAGATGGTAAACATGTTTGGGCTTCCCCGATGGCTCAAGTTGTAAAGCATCTGCCTGCAATCCAGGAGATGCAGGTTTGATCCCTGGGTTGGGAAGATCCCCTGTAGGAAGAAATGGCTAGCAACTCCAGTATTCTTACCTGGAGAATCCCACGGACAGAGGAGCCTAGCAGGCACAGTCCATGGGGTCACAGTCAGACATGACTGAGCCACTGAGCACACACACACACAATGTTTGGAGAATCTTTCTATGTGATGTGACAGCGTAAAACCCCCTCCTCCGTCTTCTTCAAAGACCTTCAGCAAAGTCTGGAAACTCTGAGTTACTTGTACAATGACTTGGAGTTAGACTAGTGGCTTTACAGGAATCTGATTATGTGCTGAGTGTGTCCTTAAGAGGGACAAGAGAGCAAGAAAAGCGGAGAACTGGACCCAGCCTGGAGAGGCGTTGTAGCAGACACTGCCGCTTGCCTACCCAATATCCATTCTCTTGCTCCCTTACTGATAGGGTCTGGATTTTGTTCAAGGCAGTAAATGTGTCCAGTTCAAAATATTTAACACACTAAATTCTCTTGCATGTGACCAAGGTCACGGGACTCCACTGTGGCCAGTGAGATATAATCTGAAGTCTAACTGAATAAAGCTTTTGGGAAAGCACCCCTGAAAATAAAGGAGAGTGCAATCCCCACGCACTTTGAGTTTTTCACTCTTTGCGATCCCCCTCTTCTTCCTCCTTGGAATGCAGATGTAATGCCTGGAGACTGCGTGGCCATCTTATAGCCATTAGGACCGAAGCCACAGAGAGCGTCCATTGGCTAGCTGAGGCCTGAGTTCTTGATGACTTCCTTTCGCATCTCTCCAGCCCCGAGTGCCCACCTCTAGACTTCTTGTCACTTGAGAAAGATAAGCCCCTCTTTGGTTAGGCCACTGTGGTTCAGTTTCTCTTTCATGCAGCCACACATTTTTCTAACCGACACAGCTTCCAAGCACATGGCCTCCTCTTCTTTAGCCTTTCAGGAGCATAGAACCCCCTTCCCTCACCAGACTTCTCAGTGGAAAACAAAATGCTGGCAGAACAGATTTCAGGGGGCTGCTGGCTCCTGCACGGAAGAAAGGGAAAGGAGGGCAGGGAGGGAGGGGGAAAGAATGAGGGAAGGGAGAGGATGGAGAGAAACGGAGGGGTGGAAGAGTAAAGACGCTAGGTCTTCCATTTCACCCTTAAAGTAGAATGGCTCTGAACACCTTAAAGCTGGAAAGGGTGATAGCTGAGAGCTCAGAGCTCAGATCAAAGCCCAGATCATACCCAGGGCATCTGGCATGGAAGGCGGTTTTAGCAGAAGCTGCCAGGGCAGGGCTGGGCTCTGCTCCCTACTCCCCTGGCTCCTTGAGCCCCTCTTTCTACTTCTTGCTGTTCACACAGTAATGAGAGTGAGCAGCATTCTCTGAGGGCCTGGCATATCCCAGATATCGGGGTAGAGAAGACAAAGCTCCTCAACCAAGGTAACAGCCCTGTCTCAACAGGCCTGAAGCTCACAAGAGGGGGATGGGGGGACACCCTCAGAGCTGGGCTGGACTGTCACCCACTATCACTCAGTCCAGTGTGCTCCGTTACAGAGGAAGGAACAAGGAGAAGTTCAGAGAGGACATGTGCTTATTAGAGGTCACCCAGGGCTATGACCAGGACCATCTTCAAGAAAGAGGTCTTACTCCCTTTCGATTCAGCCCTGAGAAGTCTCAGTTCTCAGTTCTAAAAGCATCTTTTAGCTAAAAGCTAAAAGAATGAAATATTCAGATTTAGCAGTAAGTTGCAAGAAGAATAACAATTAAATGCTCAAAGTCTATTGGCTTAAAGCTCAGTGCAAAGAAGTAGCACTGTTCAAAACTCAAGCAGTGTTAAATTAAATTAAATGTATGCTTTAGCCCAGTAACTAGGTGAGTGACAGAGTAAATCACATTACATTTCTGTACATGTTTCTCTAATTGCAATTGAGGTGGTGATTAGAGCCTTCCTAAAGATAACTTTCTGCTATAAAACAAGCTTCTGGGAGGCAGAAATCACATCTTAATCATCTCTACATCCCTAGCACATGGCATGATCTGATATATAAAAGGAGCCCAGGAAAGTCTTTGTTAAGTGAATGGCAGGGTGAATGACTGAATGATTTACGTGGAACAGTGAATGAAGATATCTTATATAGCATATGAAAGCAAAGGGGGCGAAGTGTGGTCTCAGTGTGAGACTTAAGTACTGCCCAGAAGGGAATAGATGACTGTGTATGGTAGTGAGCTCACTATCAGTGAAGGAATTCAAGAAGCTATTGGTAGCAGAGATGCAATACAGGAAACGAACTGGTGTCCTAGGTGGAAAACTAGAGCATGTGCCCTCTGTGGCCCCTTCCATCCCTGACGCCTCATAGCCCGGTTTCCTCAGTGCTGCTGACCAAGTCTTGCCAGGAAACAGTTTAACTTATCCACTGAGTCCAAATCCAACTTGGGAACACTGACACCATGAGACCTTTGAAGGCTTGTTCCTGCTTCGTTTTTGAACAATGAAGAAACACAACCAGGAGGGCTGGATGGGTGCAGTCAGGGTCTCCGTTACCCACTGGTGAAAGTGTCATTCCAGCGGAAGTGTCTACCCCACCTCCCCAGCCACTGCCCAGTGGCGCAAACTCCCACCAGAGCGGCAGCCCCTCCTCCGTAATGCCTTAGTGCGTAATATAGGGCTGCTGCTTAGTAGGTCACTGGAAACTTTTTGCGATAGAAAGGAGTAGAGAAAGTCATAGCACATGTGTGTTAACTGGCACAAAACCAATGATGTGAATTTAATAAGGAGAAAAAGGGACATAATTGAAATAAGGAGGGTGATTCTATCATTTATTCTAGTCAGTGAGTATGTTCCCTAGAGTGACAAATAAAAAAGAGAATCTTCCATTCTCCCATGTGGCTGTTTTTCCCCTTGAACTTCTCAGAGTATGAATGCTATTTGAATAGATTTTCAAGAGGGGTGTGTGTGTGTGTTAACTGTAATTTGATTCCTACTTACACTTTGACTTCAGAATGTACCCTAGTGTCAGTGAAAGATCTGGGAGGTATACTAAATAGGAGGATCCTGAGAGGTGATGAGAGAGGCCCTCATACAAAACCCCGAAGAAGGCCTTGGGTTGTATGGGATCCTGAAGACAGGCATTGCCCCTGAGCAGCCTGGGTAGAAAAGACGCGGTAGAAAGTTGGCTCTGCACCACTGGTTGAAGTTACAGAACAGTTTTGATCACAATGCGTTGAACTAGCAGCCAGCACTCACCAGAAACCGGGGCCCATCGATCTGATATTTCTTCACGACCTTTTCACAGTCCTTGTAGTTTAGCTGAAAAAGAGGAGGGGAGGTGCTCTCAGTGCAGCCGGGCTCCTGCCACTGGTTCCCCTTCCTCGCCTGCCCCAGGAGCTCAGCAATCTGTGGTGCTTGTGGCTAGCCAGGCTCCCCGCTCCCCTCCCTGTCTATCAGAGGGGCCCTATCCTTACAGCAGCCCTGCTTTCACTAACTAACCCCGTGGGACTTTAAAATGGAGAAATTGCCTGTCGAAGGCTTTGAGGCCAACCCCTACAGAAAGAATGCTGCTAGGGCTGCAAAGGGTGGCCATAGGCTCCTCCAGCAAATGGAAAAGAGTTGAAAGAAGAATATAAATAGTAGGCGTCATCTGGTCACCCAAAGACAATCTTGGTGAACATGGCAATGTGTTTCCTTCAGTGGTTTAGAAGCATCTTTCTAAACACAATCAATGTTAGCATTCATATTCAATCTCCTTATCTTGTCTTTTTCTCTTGAAAAATAAAGGCGCTGACTCATGTTATTACAAAGTGATTTTGAACATTATTTTAATTTACTCTATTGCTGAATATTTAGTTATTTTCCCAAACCACTGCTGTAACAATGATAATTGAAACTTCTAACAATTACTGAATACTTGCCATATGGTAGGCACTATTTTAAGTGCCTAAACCAATTTTAATCATTTAAGCTTCACATTTTTCAAATGGAGAGTCAAAGGCACAAAGAGTCAAGTAACTTATATAAAGTTTCATGGATAGGCAGGTAACAGAAGTGACAACTGGGCTTCAGAGCAAGGCTTTAATATTTCTATCAGGAATGTTCTCATTTTAGTAACAGTAAAACTTACAAATGGTAAGTGAACAGACTTGAAGTGCAGCTTAACCCACAGGATCAAAAAACATCATAGATATTCTTTTGCATAAAATTTTTTCTCTATTTTAAAGAGTTGCAGTTAGAGTCTCAAAATAGATTTACCACCTCAACAGGAGTGATCATTTTTAGAACCTGTTGCTTTCCTAGAGTCACGTCAATTGACAATTGAAGCAGGTGTCTGTTTGACCTAGTCCTCAACAGTGTAAGCATTCACCTTTGAAATATCTCTAAATTTGAGGTTCCTAGCTAGAGAATTTAAGGTAAAATGTTTGTCCTTGAGAATCTCAGCTTCTCCTCACAAGGATGGATTTCACAGTTTGTGGAGGCCTTCTTTTGGTGCAAACTTAAAATCATGACCTTTTCTTATGGCCAAGAAATCGGAAGAGTGAGTGCAATTGTTGAGAACTTCATGGTGTGACAGAGTAGGGTGAATATTAGAAAGCTCGGAAAAAATGATTTAGTGGTCCTTGGGAAGAAACCAGCTTCTGCATAGCCCCAAACACCCCTTTTATCCATGTTGTAAATGGGTGAAATTGTTCTTGGACTATTCAACTGCCTTTAATTCATTAATTTCACCATCACCGTTATGAGCTGAATCTCTGATTCTGCAGAGTTCTGACTTGGACTCTAGACAGACAGACAGTTCTGCAGACTGGGGCCTGCCTGGAAGTTTGATTCTGAGTCAGTAATATCTAGGCCTGGGAGTAAGACCTCTGTCCTTTTAGCATGCATGCATGCATACTCAGTCGCTTCAGTAGTAGCCTACTCTTTGTGACTTTATGAACTATAGCTCACCAGGCTCCTCTGTCCATGGGATTTTCCAGGTAAGAATACTGGAAAATCCAGGGGATTTCCTTCTCCAGGGGATCTTTCCGACCCAGGGATTGAACTGCACTGCAGGCAGATCCTTTACCAACTGAGCTCCCAGGGAAGCCCTGTCTTTTCAGCATATACCCAGATAATTCTTGTGAGTGACAAGCTCTGGTTGGCACTGTTCTGAGCAGGTACCTGGTGCTGTGGACAGGACAACTAAGGCCTAGAGAGGGGAAGAGACTGGCTGAAGGTCACACAGTGGGTTGAGACATAGCTAGGATTAGAACTCATGGCTCTGATCCAGAGTCTTCTCCATTACATGGTCCAAGGATCCCTTTCTGCTAAGCCAAAAGGAATCAGAGGACTTAAAGAAATAGAAAACATGAACTCAATCCTCAAGAGCTTAAGTTCTGGATAGAGGATAAGCTGCACGTGTCTGAGACATTAAGACACAAAAGCCTGCTGGTCTGCATGGAGTCCCCAGGCAGGGTCCAGTGAACAGAGAAGGAGAAAGGGAAGCTTGAACGTGAATCAGCCCCCCTCCAGGCCTCACACACGTATCTCCTCTATTTATCCTGACAATCCCATGAGCTAGTCACTATGAGTATCTCTGTTTTACTGACGAGGAAGCCGAGGCACAGAGAGGTACAGTAACTAAGGGAGGGTCAGCAAGTTAGCAGGTGGCAGAGCCAGGATTCAAGCCACGGTGTGGCTGACTCCAGAGCTGGTTAGGGAGGTGCCTCCAAGGGGGACCTGACCCCAGAGCTTCGTTAGAAAGTAAACCTTCTGGGATTTCCCTGGGGGTCGAGTGGCTGACTCCAAATATAGGGGGTTTGGGTTCACACCACAACTGAGAGATCTGGAATCTCACAACGCAGATCCTGCACACCACAACTAAAACCCAGCACAGTCAAATAAAGAAGCAAAAATTAATTAAAAGAAAGAAAAAGAAAATGGCATGCCTAAGTCAGAAACATGACACACTCCTTGATTTTAAAAAAAAAAAAAAAAGGAGAGAAATTGCATCTGCCAGTAGGACTTTGGTGTCTAAGATCCAACCCCAAATGACGCCACAATCAGTTCACTTAGCATTTTCTCTCTGGGGCAAGTGAGATGCTCAGTATTTGAAGGGTGTCTATCTGGGTCTGTAAAAGGGCTAGAATTTCCTAGATCACAAACACTCTTCAGTCTTCTCGTTCCTTCCTTCATGCTGGGAAGGGAACTTGTTCAGTTTCTGTGGACATGATCTGGAGTCTAGGGTCTGAAAGAAAATTCTCTCTTCCCCTAACTGAGCAGAGAGCATCTACATGAGTGATCCTGACCTGTAAGCCATCTCCCTGTCCTGAACGGAACTTAGATTCTTCAGCTGCTGACCTGGGTTATGCAGTTCTCTTTCTCAGATTGGAGACTGGGCCTCTGGCCCATCAGCCTGTCCCCGGAAGTGCCCTTGATAATTCTCAATTCTTTTGTCCTTTCTTTATTGATCTAATATGCCACTTCATAGCATCTTAGTAAATTTCACTGTGGCCCTCAGTTATTTAGTCTAAATTTAAGAAAAGTATTTACAATAAATACTTTTGACTCTTTCAAAAGTCAGCTATCTCAACGATCCTTCACTCACTGTGCTGAAACCTAAGTTTATTATGACTTCCAGTGAGGGGAAAATAACTGAAACGAGATGCACAACCAGCAGCAAATAACAGGATCTGTGGGTTGTGCCTCTATCGTGCCACACCCAAGTCAACATTTTCACATTTGTCTTAGGGGAGAATAGTTGTGACACTAAATACTTTGGTATCATGTAGACCCCAGGTTTGGGTGTGTGTTACAGGGAGTCTACCCCATACCAGGAAAAATAGTAAGTTGACTTAGAAAACCTCTAAGGTCATGACTTAAAACCATATCCTTGTGATAATCTGGAGTATCCACTGAACTGGATGCCAGCCTCCAGAAATGGGAGTGTTAAGAGCTCAGTGGTCCCTCACGAGACCTTGTATCCCTTGGACGGTCATAGAGGGCCACATGACTTGGGATCTTCCCAAGCAAGCCTGTGACCCATGGCCCCACCAGCAGATGACCAAACACAAGGAACCTTGAGCTCCTTCAAGACGAGAAGGCAGGACAGCAACACTCTGGTCTCAGCTCTGCCACAAGCTTGGCCCCTGACCCTTCCCAGCAAACCTTTTCCTTTTCAGAGGCCTCGGTGTCTGAAGGCCTGAGGCTCATGTCATTTCCCAGCCTGCATCATAAGACCCTCATGAACTTCCCATGAGACTCTGTTCTAGGTAAGTGGTTGAATAGCTCTCTTTCAAAGTCACAAGCAATGACTTGCTCAGACGCCATCTCCAGCATCGTTCATCACAGTCTTCCACCCTTCCTTTCCTCTCTCCTACCCTGCAAGACTCCATGTTTCCCTTTTGAGCAAGAAGCCTTGATCTCACTAGCAGCTATAGCAGTTCTGAGTCTCAGGGCATGGACTTTGAAACTGGACAGGTGTGACCAGAATCCTGCCTCCATCACATGCAGTCCCTGGGCTTTGGGTCCAGTTAGCTTCCTTTAGCTTATTTTGCAGCTGAGCCAGTAGGACAGCAATCCTGGAGCGAGTTAGATGCGTCCGTGCCCGAAGAGGACAAACTCAAATCCTAGCGTGTAGTAGGCACTTGCCCCTTGAGGGCTTCCCTTCTCCCCAGAACGTATTGCGAAGAGCTCAGTGTTGCTCCGTCAACTAGAGGGACTGCACAAGGCTGGCAGCTCCGCTGCTGTCTTTCACGCCTCTTGCATTCTGCCTGCACTCCCTCTTCAAGCCTCTGCCCAGCCCCCCAGCCACTAAAGAGCAAGGCTCACCTTTCTGAAATAGTCTGCAAGGGTGTCAGGGTTCCAGCTCAGGACCTCAGAGCGAAAGGGCACGTTCTTGAATGCCATGGCTGCTCACTCAGGATGAAGCTCACCAGCTGAGCATGGGTGCTGTACCCATGGACAGAGAACCCCAAATCCAGAGTCTGGAGGTGTCTTCAGCTCTTCCAACTCCTGGGCACCCTCTGGAAAAGTCTTGTTGGAGTCGATGTCCTTTCTGTTGTAGCCAGATCCCAGAAAGCAACAGCTTCCTCTGCGAACAAATATGGTCTCTTCTCAGAAAACGACTCAGCAAGTTTCCTTTACCACTTCCTCTGCCGGGCTCTAAATAAGTAAACAAGGAAGCCCAGCTCTGGGGACTCAAGAGGCAGAAAGAGCTACACACTGGTAATTCCCCACTGGGCCCCATCTACCCCAGCCCAGTAGGAGGAGCGATGAAGGGAACTTAGACACCCAAATATGTTTCCATTCAAATCTCTGGCATCCATATGTTTAAACCACATTCCTGCTTGAGTGGGTCTTTGCAGATGAAAAATCTAATTTGACGGTTCATCTAAAATATAGACAATCTCCCACATCAGTGAAGGGGAAGGAACATGACCTTTCAGTGCTTTCCAACCACGGCTCAGTTTCTCTCAAAAGCGTAAAGTTGAGCTCCTATAGCTGCCCCTTATAGTTATTACAAGTGGATCCTCTGAGTCAGGGAGCTGGGATCCAGAACTGAGAAAGGAGCACCACTGGGAAGACCTGGGCTTCATTTCTGTCTTTCCTTCTTTCATCTTCTTCTTCACTTGTCTATTTGGCGGCACCAGGCTGCAACACACAGGATCTTTAGGTGCGGCATGTGGGCTCTAGTTCCCTGACCAGGATGAACCCCTGCTGTGCGAGCATGAAGTCTTAACCGATGGACCAGCAGGACAAACTCCAGGCTTCATTTCAGATATACCTGTTTCCATGCTGGGCAACCTCAGGCAAAGACTTAAACTCTAGGAAGCTCAGTTTCCATATGTGTAAAACAGGAACAGAAAAATTGCTTCATATGCACATAAACCTATAGATGTGTTTAACTAGACAAACTTGAGGAAGGAAAAAATAACAATTGCTACTGATGTTGCCATATAGTCTAGTCACTCTTATTCCCCCTAGACATTCTATCTACTATTTATTCGTCCACATTTATATCTAAAAAGCACATCCCTGGAGACAGCAGATGGGAGTCTGGGTTCTCTCTGTCAGTTTCTCAGACCCTGTGCACTTCTCGTAGCTGAGCATCTCCTTGACTGAGGGTGAACCCAGTGTCAAAAGCAAATATATCCGTGTAACACCACAGGCTCCAAGTTCACCATTCTATCTAGTGCCCCACAGGAACACGCAAACAGCTGTCTATCCTGGTGTTTGAGTCTGTTGCATTTACTGAGTTGGCCCCTGAAGTGATGGCTTCCTGAAGCTTTTTCAAAGATCACTTTGGCCATGCAGTTTCCATCTTACATACAACCTCAGGAGCCCCACCCTCATTGTTATACACCAACCTCGCCAGGTCTTCATGTAAATAAGATCTGCCCTTTATCCTGGACTAAGCATCTTTATGGATGTGGTCCATGCATCTGAGTTAATGTCATCTTCACCGCCAAGGGTGCCAGAGGCATCAGCTGAGGCAGCCCAGGCCGAGCACTTCTCACAGGGCTTGAACCTCAGTGCTCTCTGCAGCTGACCAGACCCTAGAAAGCATGGCCTGATGCTCAAAAGTCCTACCACGGATGGGAGAGGTCCCTCCCTTCACTTTTTAAATCCCCAGAAGAGCAGCAAATGATAAAAAGCCCATTTGAAAAGAGAGGAAGAGAGATAGGTGGCTTCCACATAAAGAAGTCAAAGAAGATATCATGGAATCAGCTGAGATTTAAGCAGGGCCTTAAGACTCTTGAGAGTCCCTCAGACTGCAAGGAGATCCAACCAGTCCATTCTGAAGGAGATCAGTCCTGGGATTTCTTTGGAAGGAATGATGCTAAAGTTGAAACTCCAGTACTTTGGCCACCTCATGTGAAGAGTTGACTCATTGGAAAAGACTTAATGCTGGGAGAGATTGGGGGCAGGAGGAGAAGGGGACGACAGAGGATGGCCTCACTGACTCAATGGACATGAGTCTGAGTGAACTCTGGGAGTTGGTGATGGACAGGGAGGCCTGGCATGCTGTGATTCATGGGGTCCCAGAGAGTCGGATACGACTGAGTGACTGAACTGAACTGAACTGAAGCAGGGCCTTGGAAGAGGCAGCTGAGGGAAGGCATTCTGAATCTGTGATATGTGATGTGGCATGGTATGGAGTGTGCGTGTCTTGGGCTATGCTTCATGGTCAAACAAAACATTCCGTACCTGTGCACCTTCGTGGAAAGGAACATTCAAGATCATCCTCAGAAAGAGAAGCAATTTTTTAAATGACGTTTACCCATACTCACAAGAATCCAAATCTACAGAAAAGCAGAAGTTGGAATTAACTTACAGCTAAATATGAGGTTCTTTTGGAAGAATTATCCAATGAATGTGGCCAAAATGGACAATCTCTAGACCCATGTAAAAGAGAGACATAGCAGTTAAGAAACCTGGATGACAGTGATGACAACGGGAATCACCAAGAATCACTGTGCCAAGGAGTAGCCTGAGGACTCTGCACTAACTGTGGGCACTGTTACCACTCCTGCTCACAGAAGGGAAAACTCAGGCTCAAGGAGGTAAAGCTTCTTGCCACCCTTGCACCCAGCAGGTAGGTGGTGCAACAGGCCTTGTCTGGAACTGTCTCTGAGTCCAGAGCCCCTGATCTTGACCTCTGTACCACCTCAGGACTCTGAGATGTTCCATAAATCGCCAAGGTGGAGTGGAGGTTCAAACCCGGCTGGGTGTCCAGAGCCTATGCAGCGTCTCTCTATCAGTCTGCCTTCCACGAAAAGCAGGCGAGGCTGGCGACCAGGGCTGGTTAAGAAAAGGACGCAGCACTTTCTCCAGGGCGGGTCTTTGGTGCCCCCTTCCCCACAACGTCATAGACCCATTCCCCAAAAAGGGGAGCTGGGCCAGGAGTGCAGGTGGCGCAAGGGGAAGTGGGTTGCTTCAGGCTGGAGCCTTTCCACTTCCCCAGTCCTCGGTGATTTCCCAGCACTCACGAGTTTCACAGCTCCTGTCCCTGGCTGGAGGATTCCAGAAGTTCCAGGGGCGGGGCTAGCTGGCCCCCAAGAGACGCTCAGGATACCAGGAAGACCAGAGTAACCTGGGGCAGCTCAGCTCACTTGGCCTGGCCTCAAGTTCCACACCTATAAAATGGGCAGTCATGAGAGCAGAGGAGATGCTGGGGCCAGGAAGGCTGGGGCCAGCTCACAGCGGGCTTGACTTCAAGCACGAAGCAGAGCAGAGAGCAGGGAGCAGGTAAGGCTAGGTGATGTACAGCCGTGGCTTGGGGGTGGACACCCTCTCCCATCTCTCTCTCTTCCAGCCAGAGGGAAAAGCAGAACTCATGAGGGGTTTTGCTCAAACTGAAAGGTTATGGAGGCCTTCTAAAGCTTTGTAATCTCTTTCTCCCGGTTAGGGCGATGGTGAATGGTCTGTGCACAATAACAGCAATTCATATCAGTGCATGGGGATGGGGGCTCTTGGGGCAGGGATCTTAAAATGTACATCCAACAGAGCCTGTGGACAAGAAAGCAAACCTTGCAGGGAGCAACATGTCAGATTTTTAGGTCTTAGAGACAGGACGTGGCTATGGGAGCAGTGCACACTGCAACCCAGAGTGGGGGGAGGGTCTCCTAATCCTCCCCCACCCTGCCCGGTCCAGATTTGAAGCTCTTCCTACTAACCCTCAGAAGAATTTGATGAGGAGATAACTGCCTTTCCTCACAGCTAATTTTAGAAGTGAGAAAAACGCAATTTGCTAGAAGAGGCTTGTGGATTGCA